>APFE030583540.1:196806-250630 GCA_000404065.3 Pinus taeda | reverse complement strand
AAATGAGCATTGACCCGAATAAGCATATATTCTCGATCTATGGGTGTCAAATCACCGGGTCTCCTACGAGCCAATTCCCGGTCTTCACGAATCTTCCGCAGCTCATAAAGCTCGTGCTCATCCTCCAACTATTTGTTGCGTTGCTCTAAATAGTTAATTAACCATTTTCCATCTGCAATTTCTTTTGCAGTGACTCATTCTCGGTCCTTTTCTCTCGGATGATCTCCTTAAGCTCTGAGCTAGGAGAACAGGCGTCAAGATCAATGATGTCAATATCTGGATCACCTGACAATCCCTCCTCAATCATGGGCTACTTGCCCCTCTCTAATACCTGTGTTGCTGTCGAAAGCGAGGCCCCTTCCACCTGGTGTGGAGATAACACTCGCGGTGCTGATGAAGAAGGCAAGACCCCTTCCACCTGTTGTGGAGAAAATACTCGCCTAGCTGCTGCAAATAAGGCCCTGTGGCCTCTCTGATAAGTGACCAATGGAGGAGAACTAACATGTCTAGTCTCAGGAATATCATGCTGCTGTGATGGTCCTCCCTCCTCATGAACAATCTCAGAATGTAGTGGTGTCTCTGTGAAGAACTCTCGGGAGATGAACTCCTCCCATGGGATGCCATGCTGAGCCAACTGATGCATGACCACAAGCTGAATCAAACCATAATGATAGAGGCTCCTATGTTGCTGTGCTGGACTCTTTCTCTGCACCAATGGCACCATCCTCTCAATATTCCGGCATATGAAAAATGGTATGTTCATCATCCGTACCCGTGTGAAATGCATCAACACGCGAATATGGTAGAAAAACAAACGTGAAAATCTACCCTCACATGTGAAATAGCGCATGATGAGCTTCATCAAGGGAACATACTTATCCTTCAAAAATCTGAAATGAACTACACCAGTCATGTACCTCATATATTGAGGTTTAATGTAAGGTTCATACTGAATCTTGTCCAATACTTTGCGCTTGTTCCACTCTTCTCCAACATTAGGAATCCTCGTTGCCTAAGAAACCGTCTCAGGTGTCAATGTAAAATCCACCCCTGCAAGATTTACATGCCCGGCATGCAAATGCAAAACAAACAAGCGGACCAACTCCCTGTGAAGTTGAATTTGAGAAATCCTCTCGCAAAATTCATAACATGAGAAGTAGTGGAAACATGTGACTGCCAATGGACAAGCCTGCAAATAGCTCAAAGTGGTGGGCCCCTCTCTCACATGGTGACCACCCTTATCACCCCTCCTCCTTTGTACCTCAACCTCTGAATCTGACTCATGGTCATCACTTTGCTCATAGTCAGTTTCGGTTTCTCACATGGTTTCAGGAGAAAAGTGGCTGAAATGTACTGCTGCTTTTGCTTTAAAATTTGTTGTTTTAACTGCTTTGAAATGTTGTTTCATGGGGACAAGTAGCACAAGGGAAATGTTAGGGAAGGGAGATTTGGAAGGGAAATTGGGAAAAACATATGAAACAGGGAGTTTAGGGGAAGAATTATGACATTTACATCATCATACAATTTCATTTGCAAGGATGTTATGGGAGGTAGGGTTTAGGGTTTGATTTTTGATTTATTAGGGAAATTAAGTAACATTGATAAGGGAGTAAAAAATTAGAGGTGGGAAAATGTAGGAACAATAGGAATGAAAAGGAATACCTTAAAACAGCAAAACAAACCCTAGCAACTTTGACATTTCAAGCAAAAGCACATGAAGTCTTTACTTGCAAATGAAGGCTTTGAAAACATAATCATGATCTTCTTCAAGCTTAGCAAACCATAATTTACATGATTGAAGGCCTACCTGATAAGCTTGAGGAGATTTAGGGTCTTTTTCAAGTTTATAACCAATTGTTGCCTGAGAGGTCGCGCATAGAGCCCAAGAGGTCGTGCACTCCCAAGAGGTCGCGCCCTTGTATTTTTATAACTGCTGGAACCCCCTGGAGAGGTCGCGCCCACCCAAGAGGTCGCGCACAGCTGTGGAGAGGTCGCGCACGGTTCCTCTCTACAATTCCGCCCAAATGCTCTTGAAAATGATTTTCTCTATTGCTTGAAGGCACAATGAAGCTTAATGGAGGGAGAGAGAGACTTTATAGCCTTGGTTTGAATTTATTTCATGTCAAAATCCTCTTTCTAATGTTTTTCATGACACTTTTTAAATTTTGAATGTTGTTGACTTTTTGGTTTCCTTTTGTCCTTAAATTGGTTGAATTGATGTTTTTTCTTGAAAATTTTTGCAGGGATAGATTCTAAGGACTCTTGGCAAAGGGGACCAGGGCTGCATGCTGACTTTTGAGGAATTTTTGAATTTTTACAAAATTTTGAGAAATGACCTTGGCTTTAAAAACAGGGTTTTTAAATCCAAGGTAAAAAATTAACTATACAAGATGAAATCTTTGAAGAAACACTTTGATAATCATCCCTCTGGCCTGCTGGGCATTTATTGACTTTAGAGACATGACCTTGAAGACAAACTGGACCTAAACCCTAGACCTAAGACTTTTGACCTCAAGACAAGACAAATAACTTTGAAAGAGTTTATTGACTGAAACAACTTGATCCAGCAGTGCCAAGAGGGGAATAAAGACACCAGCTCCTCCATCAAGGTTATGGCATGCCTAATGAAATGCAGTGATGACACTGATGAGACACCTACTTATGCAAATGAAAAGAGTTTTGATCGTTGATGGAGGGCTACTAGACCGACTCTAACAGAGTGCGTGAAGGAAACTTTTTTGGAAGCCAAGAAGAACTTCGCAGAAGCTTCTACGTCGGGTAGCAAGGAGTGAATGGAGCCGGAAAGGGACACTTCTATGCTAACTACATTCTTGGAAACTTGCATGAAGCTACTAAGGGATACAAAAGCGGTGAAGGGATTGCAAGAGTTGATAACCAGGTGTGCAGGATTGGATGAACCTCAAATGGTCCAGAAGCTAGGGAAGCACATGTTGCGCACTAGAAGGGAAATGTGATTGACTGCCCAGATTGAGGACTATGAGATGGATCAGGTTGTTCTGGACTTAAGATCGGATGCAAATGTCCTACCTAAACAGACGTGGGAGCACATGGTCAGGCCTGCAGTACAGTGGTCTCCTATCTAATTACGAATGGTGAATAAACAAAAAATATTGTCGATGGGAAGACTGCAGGGAGTTACAGTAGATATTGATGGTGTAAATACAAAAATTGACTTTGAGGTCATAGAAATTGTGGATGACAGTAACCCATATCCCGCATTATTAGGAATAGACTGGGAAACATATACGAATGGAGTCATCAACCTAAAGAAACGAAAAATGATCTTCAAGAATAAATCTCTCCGCGTAGTGTTTCCGCTAGACCCAGCCGAAGGGGTGCGTTATACTGAACCAGAGCGCAAAGAGGGCAGTGATGATGAATTGGACTGTATCTACTAGATCACAGCATAGGATTAGGACCAAGTGAATCCAATAGCGGACGGAAGAATCTCATGGGACTGTGATAGTTCCTACACCTTAGACTCAAATGAAGATATTGAGCGATGGCAGAACCGACTGCATGAGGTAACAACACTAAACTGTAACAGGATGGTTAGGGAGCGGCCCATTGATGAGGAGGCCACGAAGGAGGAGGAGCCAGTCGACCCATGCGAGCAGACGAATTTGAAGAATGGACCCACAAAGACGCCATGCGCGACAATTTTTCCCAAAGGGAATACATGCCCAAGGGTCTAGAGCAGATGTCAAAGCTAGGTGTGCATATGGGTTAGAGGGAAATCCAGTTTGCTAGTGGTCTGCAATAAAGTCAAGAGGGGAACAAGGAGGAACACGCTCAGCGTCCGTTTGAGAAAATGACCTACTGGGAAGTTGCAAATACCACGAGTGCGCTAGGCCTATAATAGAGGAAAGACACAGATGCGAGCATCAACCATTAAACAGAAGGAAGCCCAGAACAAGCGGGGTAGGAGCAGGCCTCATGAAGTTAAAGCACTATGTGCACAGCTAAGGAAGAAAACCGCACTAGTCGGGGATGGAATCAACAAGATGAAAAGTAGCGACACCCACGGAGGCCGTGCGGGGCTACACCAAAGGGAATTAGGCACAGCCGGGTATCCCGCAATACGAGAACAAGCCACGACCCTGCTATCAGGGTTGCGCCCACACCTACAGAGGGGTACACCCCACACAATGGCGCACAAAGAACTAATGGCTACATAGACACGTGGGAGGTGCTTACAGCCCGGGCTAGCGGGCAAAAATTGCACCAGGGGTGCAACCACCTAACTAGTTGAAGACAAAACAGTCTCAGCACGCCGAGCAGTTAAAAGAAGGTGCGGGACTATAAACAAGTCTACGGCAGGCTGGTGCGGAAAAGGGTTCAGTATAGAGTCATTCAGTCTCCTAGCTCGCGGCAGCGGCCGACAAACAGTGCTACCGCGTGGAAACGACGGGAGGTGACTATTAACACCACGGTTCCTAACAAGAAAGTCGAGTTATGTCAGGAAGGAGCGGGTGGTGGGTAATTAAGACGAAAGTTCCGAGCTAGATATGAAAAGATATGTCGCCTTAATAAATGGAAAGGGAGGGAGGGGATCCATTCAAAATTACATGTTCTTCTAACAACCTATGGACGACACCAGGATATCTGAGATTTGAACCAGTAACGACCAGCAAGCACTCGACTACCAGGTATTCCATGAGTACCATGGCGAGAACCCGAGTACGCTTCACAGAAGAACTATACTCCACCCAGGAGGAGCTAGATGAAGCCACTGTGATCCCCGAACTCCCAAAATCCCCATGCACTCCGCGGCCTCAGAAAAACAAGCAGACCATGGCGCCCATCAGGATATCGTCGAGATTCAATAAGTTATCAGGAGCTGAAAAGGGCAAAGCAATCACCACCGAACCTGAGGAGGACGGCGAAGATTTGCAAGCTTTTATCACTCAGATCAATGCACAAGATGAGGACGAACAGGATGCTTTAGAAATCCCTGAATGACCCCCATATCTCTCCCCATGGACCAGGACGACCAAGATACCGAAGGATTTGGATGCTATAAAGAATACACTCTAGACCCCGCTTCTTCCAGATGAAATAAGGTTTGATGGGTTGCCACTGGGTTGAGTTTTGAGCATCAAGTTTGAAGATTGGGACCTTGTAGACAACGGCAAGTTCCCCAAATTGAGCGTAGACCAAGTACTACCGCGGAAGTGGTTACTAGGTGTGGAGCGGGTGGGACTACTGAATCTAAGGTGGATACCTCACTATCACCGCGCGGCCATCACCATCTTTGTGATCTGACAGTTACTATGTTTGGTACATGATGGGTATCTCTAGTTGGAGGAGTTGGTTCCTATCACACTAATTTGGTACACTGGATTACCCACTTTCCTGTGAAAGGGAATGACCCTACAAACATAGCTGGAACAAGTAGCGATGTGGGTCTCGCCAAAACAATGAAGGCTAAATATAAGTTGGAAAAGCAGAAGCGGGGATATGTAATAGCAAGAATCAAAGATCAAGGGGTGTGAATCGCCACCTAGTTCCTAGCTAGTAAACTAATAAGGAAATGTCGTGCAGATGAAGTGCCAGCTCTTGTCATTGAGATTGCAAAGCAGTGCGCAAATGAGGTTCAGTTCAACTGGGTGCAGTTCTTATGCGACGAATTTTTGACAAATTGTCAGGAAGCACAAGACAAAGGTAAGACGATTTATTATGCATGGTTGCTACTCTCAATCCTTCTGGTTGCAGGAGAATTGCCGCAGGGTAGACAGTTTCCCAGTATTAAAGATAGACTACCGGAAGCAGTGCGGTATACTTCGCTCTGGACGACAAAGGACGCGGCAAGGGTTTCTGACATCAAGGTTTTTTGGACCTACATGGAGGGGAGTATCCGGACATGGATCGCTTGCAGGCCACGGATGTCTCCAACAATCTATGACAATTTCCAAAGCATGACCAAGTTCCAAGCGGACATGCATCACTTATATATCCGAGCACAGAAGGATCCAAAGTAACCATGGGTCACACTTCCATTCATTGTAACAAACGATGTGATTTACAAGGTACTGGCAACATGGCCTCCTGAGTGGTGCACCCCACACAAAGTTGTATTAGAAAAAATGGCAGCGCAACAACGAAAAAAGGAACTCCAGCAGTGACTCAATCAATTGGAAAAAAAGACCTGTCAAGGACAACAGGCAGCTTCATAGATGGAGGCAATCATGGAAGTAATAGTCGAAGGTATCTCAGTACAAGACATGCACCAAGAGAAGGAGATATAGGAACACACGGACCATATTACAGAATCACCCCAAATCAAGCGACCACACAGTAAGGAATCAACACACACATGCAAGAAGTCCAAGACAGCAAAAGCTTTGGAAAAGAGCTTATTGACAGTAGCAAACCAGCGAGTAATGTCCCTATCGAGGCATGGATGGACCTGATCACAGAGCAGACAATTGTGTTGGGGGAGATCCGAGCACAGCTGCAGGCGTTACAGGTGCGACCCTTGGGTGGGGTAACCCTACAATTAACAGAGGACATTGTCGCGGCTGACCAGCTGGTGCACACTAATACAATGAACACATTGGTGCTGCCAGTAGGCACTGTCTTAGTAGAAGTATAAGGGGACATGCGAAGTTGGGGGTTGAACCTGGCTGCCCTCCCTAGAGAAACCCTGTACCGACTGCAGGATGGGGTAACCACTGAGCTTTGAGCCAGGGAAAGATGCGCCCTACAAACATTGATGTAGCACCAAGAAAATCTGGAGCAGGTCAGTCTCCAGTGAGATAACTTGATCACATGCAACCAGGCAGTGGAACGGGCCATGATGGAAGCTTGCAGCAAGGTACCAGAGTTAGCTATCCCAGCCGAACTTCCAACAACTGACAGGGTTCACCGCAAGGCCACAGGATTCCGGGTGGCCCAAGAGGAGGCTGCGAAGACTCAATGGGAGTTAAATCTCCAAATTGTAGAGCTCAAGCTAAAGACGCAGCCGACCACACCACTGGAAATTCGGGAGCAGTGCCGCGGTGAAATTCAAGCAGGATTGGACATGATAAAGCGCGCTGTCCAATATTGCTCAGGATTGTTAGATCAATCCCTCCTTACGCTTACCTCCCTCCAGGAAGACCCGACCATACAGCAAGTCAAAACCGAAGCGCGGGAGTTGTAGCAGGCTTATGACACAGGCCGAGGGGCTGCGCAAATTGTCGCTATCACGCAGAGGCTAGCTAAAATGAAGGAGGCTCAGGCTCTCAAGGCACAAGTTGACGCTACGCGACAAAAGGAGGCAGTGCTTAAAGAACACATCCAGCCTTGGCTGGATGAAGCATTTGGGGCTTCCACAACCATTGAAGGAAAGTTAGCACACATGTAGGCAGTAGGTGATCCTAGACAGGCAGCTGCAAGTGATATGGATGCATCGGCGGCTCGCGTAAAACAAGTACAGAGTATAGAGGCAGAGTTCGTTGCAAGCACAAATGACGCACAAAAATTGTTGACCGACCTTTGCGCAAAGATTACCGCACAAACCGAGTGACTCGGGACGAATCACAATGATTGTGTCGGGGGACTGTTGGGTAGCAGAAAGCCCGTGTAATGGTTTTGGGGCTTAAAGCCTGCAATTTTGGGTAAAGGAATGGTAAAGGCTCCATGAGATGTGCGAAGTGCGAATTGTAATAAGTCAAGTCAAAGGGTTGTCCGCCCAATGATAATGTAAAATAATTCGGTCGCCCATGGTCCGCAAACCATGGAAATGTATAAATAGAGCAAGGCTCTAGAGTTAGGAGACAATTTTTTGATATGTACTTTTGGATCTGGAATGTAATGGGTTTTTGAAGAAAGAAGTCTTCAAGTGTCTATAAGTGCGAGTCAAGGTCGTTGGTGGGTAGATAGAGGCTCTACAGTTGTGTGCACAGAGGCCCGGTAGAGTCTGTAGCTGTGTGTGTGAACCCCTGTAGCTGAGTGCACAGGGCAGATCTGGTTGTATTAGCAAAACAATTGATTAAAGATAAGATTGGTTCTAAAATATTGTGTTGAATCTGAATTATTGCGGATCTAATTAATTTGTGGTTGATATATCTGTTTGATGTGAGCGCTTATGTTTACATATTGAGTTTATGCAAATCTATATATTTTCTGGGTGCGCGAATTAGTTATTTGTAGTAAATGTTTGCTTAAAGGCCCTAAATAGTAGATCTAATCTGTAATGAACTCCGTAATCATAAATCTTAAGGAATTGCCTTGTTTCGGGTCTACGTGGAAGCAGAGTGGCGTAAGGCCACAGAACGACACGCGGACCTTCCAGACCACATCAAGACATCCCAAGGGTGCAAAAACCTAGTTCCAGCACCCTCCCCTGCTACCCCAGGTGAGACCTCAGTCCACGCTCCGCGGGCTATTGCCGAAAGGGCCGATAGCTGTGGGATTTGTTTGGCTAAATAACTCTTCCAAACCTGGGTCAGGCCCATATACGCCAACAAGGAGGTTGAGTCATGTCGTAGTAACTCTTCATCACATATTTACCCCGGTGGGCCGATGAAATTGGGTAAGTGTGGGAGGAGAGTGTTACAAAATTAATATTTGGAAAATCTTACATGTTGTTTAATGATTTGTGGGGTGACCTAGAAAGATAAATATTGCAATTATTTTCATATTTTCAACTTCAATAAACCATGGAATAAAATATATGGGATTGATCTCAAAATTAATGACTATAAATGTGCAAATTGGCTTTGATTGTTCAAGAAAACAAAAACAAGGATTACTTGTTGGTGCCACAAAAGGTTGTCTCAAGGAGGAATATGAGCCTTGATGAAGTCAATGCTAGAAAGTATCCAAGTATATTAGGTATCTATTTCCCACATTCCTAAAGGCATTATACACAAGATTAGAAAAAAGTGCTTTATTTTTCTTTAGATATGTAAGAAATAAGTTGAAGGCATACTTGACTAAGTGGTCAAGAGTAACTAAGGAAAAGGATGTCAAGTTGGGGGTGACTCTAAAGAATTTATGTGTATTTAGCTAGGCATTGGTTGCAAAAGGCTTGTGGAGATTGTTATTTCTTGAAAAATTGTGTGGAAAGGTGACGAAAACTAAATATCTTAGAGGTTCGACCTTTTATAGTTTATAACGAAGTGGTCAAGGCTCTCCCAATAATAGAAAAATGGGTTGCTTGGAATATTGAAAGAGGGGATAAATTAAGAGCAGGTGAAAACCCTATGATCGGTTGGAAATTTCAAGTTATCTCTTCTTTTGTTATAATAATTTCATGATTTTTTAAAACTTGCAGATGCTTCAATTCACGAGGTCCTTAAAGGGTAGGTGTAAGGATGGAAACTGACTAGGGGTTTGAATTTACATGGACCCTCAATAGTTGAGGGGACAAAATATGTATCCCTTGTTAAGCATAATAATATAGTGTTACAAGATTAAGAATATGAGTTTAAATGGTCTTTAATAAATAAATTAGAATCCTGTCTACAAAATTAAGTTTTGAAGCCAAAATTGAAGAAGCCTTGAGTAGGGAAAGAGTATGGTGATGGATATTGGTTCGGGAGTTAGAAACCCCTTAAAAAAAAAAAAAAAAAAAAAAAAAAAAAAAAAAAAAAAAAAAAAAAAAAAAAAAAAAAAAAAAAAAAATCTCTAGTTAGGTTTATCAAATAAGATTATTACTTGTGACAATGATTAGAAGAGATGTTGGTCCTTGTAGGTGTGTTCCTTGTAAAAATGAAAATAAAGTGTTGACCATCGTTTTACATCTTACTCCTTTACAAAATTGGTTTGGTAAGAGGTAGTTAATGGAACGCTTTCATGGGATAAAAATTCTCCACTATATTTTTTTTGAATCTTGGATTATATACAAATTAGGCTTAGCCCATAAAATCTTGCCATCTTTTCTACTATGGGGACTTTGATTAGCTAGGAAAATATGTTTTTTGAGGGGAAGGATGTGGCAATTGGATAGGTTTCACATAATATCATATTGTCTTAAATAGAATGTTGGAAAGAGTCATTTAAAAAGGTGGCTAGTACTTTGAATACAACCAAGCATCAACTTTTTAGTTCCATGGGGTTTCTTTATTAGGGCTAATGAAGGTACCTTAGGTACATGTGGAGGAAGGGTTGACTCATTTGAACTCATATTGTTTTTTTACTTTGAAATATGGTATTGGTATTGGAACCAATAATAGAGAAAAAAAAATTGTGTTTTGTTGGTTTTATTGAAAACAACTAAATGTCGAGGGTTTTATAGACCTAATAGAGGGGTGGCTATGGTTCTAGGGTTCAACTAAGCAAGTGACAGAGGGCAACAAGCATCCATGGAGACACAGGGGGGAGGGAGCTCCACTCCCCCCTACAGTAATATAGTAGCAAACAGAGGAAGAGGAGGGAAAAAGAACAAACCTCCACAGCCCTTAGAGGTCAAGGCAAAAAACACAGAAACTCAGAAGGCGGAAGGCAACAAAACCAATGCAGATCAACGGGCCCACGAAGAAGACTGTCAAGAGGAGAAAGAGGAATACAGAGGTCAAGGATCAGAGAATAGAGCTAAGATGGGGCCCTGTAAACACAAGACCATAACAAAACCTCGAGTTATTCTGAATGATCCAACTCTGCAAGCGCACAGGGATCACATGGCTAACGATGCCATTATATGCAAATTTATGGGAAACTGGTCATCAGAGAAAGCTTTGTACACATGGATAAAATACAACTGGAAACCAAAGAGGGAGATGAATATACATCTTGGATCCAAAGGTTTTTTCACTGTGGTGTTTACGAACATGGAAGACAGACAAAGAATTTTTGAAGGAGGGCCAAACTTCTTTGCAGCTGCTGGTCTCTATATGTAGCCATGGACGATAAACTTTGTACCAGAACGAGAAACCTTCACTTTGGTACTGGTATGGATTCAACTATAATCCTTACCTTTAGATTATTGGATGCCAGAGTCTTTAAAAGCTATAGGCAATAAATTAGGTCATTTCTTAAATATTTCAGAGGCAACTCTAAGGGGAAAATATACATCTTATGCCTGTATATGTGTGGAGATGGACCTATCAGGAAGCATTCCAGATGAGGTCATTCTAGAAGTCTATGATGAGGAATGAGTTCAAGCAGTCGACTATGAACATATCCCGTTCAGATGTCACAAATTTCATGAGCATGGGCATCTATCCAGAGAGTGTCCTCTCAATAGAAGGGAGGAAAACCTAGGTACCAATAAAGGAAAAGACCAGACAAGTTTCACCAAAGTAGGAGGAAAAGGAAAAGGAGGAGGAAGGAAGACACAAAAGAACCCTAGTGTGAATGATAAAACAAAAAGTTACAACAGTTTTGAGATCTTAGGAGAAAAAGAAGTTGATGGAGGGGATAAAGAGACTACAGAGAATCAGACAGCAAGGGGGAAAGAAAAAGAGACCAGCATGGAGTACACTCAGGAATAGAATGAACACACAATGGACCCTTTGAGTACCATGGAAATAGAAAAAGACCAAGAAATGACTCAAAGTGAAAGTGGTACAGAGGATCAAGATTTACAGGAGATCCTGGAAAGGGAGAACCTAAAGTTGGAAAAGTTTATAGAATAGGGAGGCAACCTAGCAATAAACTCCATCCCTCAGGAGGACGTGGACAAGGTCCAACAGATATTCCTTAGCAAGGAACATCAAATAGCTGCGGGAGTCAAAAGAGGACATGACAACCAGGAAAACAAAGGGACTTCCTCAGTAGGATTAATAATAGGAAAACTAACAAAGAATCCAGGTAAGAGGAGGGGAAGAAAAAGACAGAAAGAACTACTACTGGAGTGTGGAAAACTCGTGATTGATTCAGGAAGGATGAAAGACCTTTCTAGTTACTCCTTTAAAACCCCACCTCAATGAAAATCACAACCTGGAACATTAGAGGACTAGGGAGTAGAAGAAAACAGAGGAATCTAGGTAAAAGAATCAAAGAGGAAAAACCTGACATATTTTTCATACAGGAAACAAAATGCTCAGTGGAGAGGATCCGCGAAAAACATAACAAATGGGTAAATAGATATGAATACCTTGAAGTTAAGGCAAATAAATCTATTGGTGGTATTCTCACTCTATGGGATCCGCAAAAATTTGGTGTGATTGATGCAGAGGCATCCAGACATCACCTTTCTCTGATTTTCCAACCAGTGGGTGACAGACAATGTTACATGATCACCAATGTCTATGGTCCGTAACCAATGGAGGACAAACTTCGACTCCTCACAACACTAGAGGATAAGAAGAAGAGATACCCAGCTCTACCCTGGATTCTTGGAGGTGATTTTAACATAACAAAATCACTCATGGAGAAGAAAGGAGGAACTAGAACACTTGGTAGAGACTCAATTGCCTTCTAGAACTTCATCACCAATATGAAATTGGTTGATATGGAAACAAGCAATGGAATCTTCACTTGGAATAACAAAAGAGGGGGCCCTACCAAGTGGCCTCAAAATTGGACAGATTTATGGTTTCAGAGGAACTTCTTCTCAGGGGAAGCAGCATTACTGCACTCATACTACCTTTTGGGGGTTCAGATCACTAGCCTATCCAATTGGAAGCTTCCCTTTTTGGAAAACCAAGGAACACCCCCTTCAGGTTTGAGAAAGCTTGGCTCACACATTCATATTTTCTCACAAACATTGAAAAATGGTGGAAGGAAGAGCTTCACCTTCAAGGTACAAAGATGTTCCTTCTTCACTGCAAGCTCAAACACATTAAAGGCGGACTCAAAGAGTGGAATAAAAAGGAATTTGGTAACATCTTCAAAGTTAAAGGAGAGGTGGAAAAGAAACTAAAGGAAATAAATCAGATTCTTATCATAGAAGGCTATACAGATGAAAGGAAAGAGACGGCAGAGTCACTCCAGCAGGAGTGGGACAACAGATGCCTTCAAGAGGAAATACTATGGAGACAAAAATCCAGAGTACAATGGATTAAAGAAGGGGAGAGAGACACCAAATTCTTTCACAGATCCACCATAGCTCACCAAAACAACAATAGAATTGTGAAACTTACAAATCGCATGGAATAGAGAGAAACACTCATGAAGAGATGGAGAAGGTTCTACTCCAGCATTTTCAGAAAATTTTTGAGGAAACCTCGGAAAAAAGATACTAGTTTACGAAAATAAATCACTCAGTACATCCCTAAATTGGTTACCAGAGAAGATAATTTCAATCTCAATAGACTAGTAACAGAAGAAGAAATTGAGCTATGAAAGAGATGCAAAATGGGAAAGCACCAGGCACAGATGGCTTTAATGTGGACTTTTTCAAAGCTTGTTGGAGGATAGTGAAATAAGACATCCTAGAGGTAGTGGAAGACTCTCGAAGATTTAAGAAAGTCTTAAAGGCGCTCAATGAATCTTTCATAGCTTTAATCCCCAAATGGGAGAAGGCCACCTCTCCAGATAGATTTCAGCCTATAGCATTATGCAATTTGATATAAAAAATTATATCCAAAGTCATTGCCAACTGTCTCAAACCTCTCCTCCCAACCCTACTGTCAGAGGAACAAATGGCCTATGTGGAAGGAAGACAAATTCTAGATAATATAGTTCAGGCACATGAAATGGTTCGTTCACTCATTACCAACAAACAGGCAGGAATGATAATGTAGCTGGACATAGCAAAGGCCTATGACAAACTTAGTTGGTTGTACATAAGAGGAATTTTAAAAGCCTATGGCTTTGATTACAATTGGATTAAATGGGTTATGGCACTATTTACCACAGCTAGTTGTTCAATTCTTATCAATGGCTCTCCTTCCAAAACCTTCATGCCTTATAGAAGTCTCACCGAAGGAGATCCTCTTTCTCCTTTCCTTTTCATTCTAATGATGGAAGGGTTCGGAAGAGCTATCAGCGCTGCTAAGGAAGAAGGGAGAATTCAAGGTCTGAGACTCACTCAAGGTGGGGACACAGTGACACATCAACAATTTGTGGATAACATTATGCTTCAAGGCACACCCAATATCAAGGAAGCCAAAGCATTCAAACAGATTCTGAGTGAGTTTGCTAGGGCAGCAGGCACAGAGGTAAGTCTCACTAAATCAAAGATTTTCTTTTTCAATATAAATATTTCAATTCAAAGAAATATTTCTAGAATTTTGGGCTTTCAAAGGGAATCACTACCTGTGAAGTACCTGGGAGTTCCCCTCACTGACAAACCGCTTCACAAGGATATCTGGGAGCCTATTCTTAATAAGCTAAAAGATAAGATCAATAAATGGACAAAGAGAGCACTAAATCTAGCAGGGAGACTGATTCTCACTAAGGCTATCCTCCAAAGTATCCCTATCTATATGCTATCTGCCATTCCAGCACCAGCCGATGTAATTACCAATATAAGAAACATTCAAAGAGACTTTCTCTGGGGGAAAGGTGAAGAAAATAGGAAATGGGCCCTTGTGGCATGGGACAGAGTATGCAAACCTAAGTCCCATGGTGGCTTGGGTCTTCATGACCCAGGAATTCTGAATAGAGTTCTTGGTGCCAAAATCTGGTGGAGATGGTTGAAAGAAATACAAGCCCCCTGGGAAAAACTCTAGAAGCATAAATATGCTAGCAAATGGCAGGAGAACAATCTAATCAGAATGACAAGACAAGTTAAAGGTTCTGCAATTTGGAATAGGACATGGGAGAACAGGGCTCTAGTCCAAAACCATAGTTTCTGGGGGATGAGAAATGGGAACCTGGCTTGGTTCTAGGAGGACAATTGGCAGCAGGAGGACAATCTCTAAAGTGAAGAATTAGCAGACATTCACACTGATACCATCAACAAAGGACTAAGGTGGGTAAGTGACTATTGGGACCAATCAAGGAACAATGGGAAATGGAGAACTTGGAAACTTCCAGATTACAGTGGAATGGGCATGCTGCATACTCAAGCTATAACCCTTCAAGGTATTTTAGACAAGAGACAAATCTTCAACCTTAAGGAAGCCAAAAGAATAGATGCAGGGCTTAACCTTCCAAACATTGATAAGACGTGGAAAGAAATCTGGGAAAATCCTCATTAGATGAAAGTAAAACTGTTCAAGTGGCTGGTTCAATAGGGCAATATTTTGACATGGGATAACCTAAGAAAAAGAGGCTTTGTTGGACCCTCAAGATGTCACTTATGTAAACAACAAGAAGAAACTACAAATCATCTACTAAATAGATGCACTTTCACTACAATAATTTGGAATTGGGTTGGAGAATTCTTTGAGTAGATAGACAAAAATGTCAATGGCATCACTACTAAGTTGAATAATTGGCAGAATTTTTTTTTGGAAAATGATATCATTAACTCCACCTGGATGTTGACCCCAGGATTCATAATTTGGAATGTCTGGAAGGAGCGCAACAACAGGATTTTCAAGGAGAAAGCGAGTTCGGTGAGCAGCATCCTTAAGCTAATCCTTAAACAACTCAAAGATATTATTCATATCTTGGGAGGTGCAGCTATTGCCAAACCCATCAGACAAAGAGAGGCCAAAATTTTGGAGAAGTTAGAGCTCAAGGTTCATCCCCCTCAAGGTTATATGCAAATTAACAAGAAGACCTTAGCAGATAAGTCTTCTTGGCAACCCCCTTCTCATGGCTTTTTAAAATTCAACATAGATGGGGCTTCAAAAGGGAATTCGAGAGAAGCTGGTTATGGAGGGGTCTTGAGGGATGAGGAAGGAAACATACAAATCATCTTCCACGGTTATCTATGAAAAGTAACCAACAATATGGTTGAGCTCATGGCGATGGAATTTTGCCTGGAAATACTGATCAAGCACAACATTCACAATGTCATCATTGAAGCCGACTTGAAATTAGTCATTAACTCAGTAAAGAGGATAAATTTTGGCACTACTCTTGAGAAAATCTCATAACACTGGAGGCTTCAACAAGTCTACCAAGGAATCCAAGTGCACCTAAGAAGGCTGAGAACTGTTAGGTTGGTGCATGTTCGCAGGGAAGCCAACAAAGTCGCGGACTGGCTTGCAAATGAGGGGGTAAGAAACAAGCATATCGACTTGTGCTGCTGGTGGGAGGAGATAACGAATGACAGGTTGAAGGAGGGATGCTCATCCAAGGCCATCAGCGACCGACAGCAGCATCAGGAAAAATCAAGAGACATTATTTACGAAACAGAGCCACATAGATGGGGTCTCATTGATCTGGATTCATTATGAAATGTTATGACATATGTGAGGTCCTTTTTAGCATGCAGGTTTATGTCAACCTCCTTAACCCAGGTAACAGCAAACCAGCAGTCTCAGAGGGACGGACGGAAGGAGGGATCTTCATCTTCCTTTGGCCCTTGCGCCGAAATCCAGATTTTCTCGGCAGGCACAAAACCCCCACTTGTATTCCTGTGATCACTTTACTGCCCTTGGGGTGGTTTCCAGTTTATCACATGCTCTTTAGGCCGGAAGCGGTTTTTCACAATCGGGAGCAATTCCACTCACCACGTGACACGTGGCCAAGGGTAGGGATGAATTACGCCCTCGTCACGCACTAACTATCGGTGCTATTAGTCTATGCAATATGATCCCTAACCTTTGGATCAAGCGAGGACAATCCACAGCCAAGATTGAGCGTGCTTTTCTGTGGGTCCGATACAATGGTTATGTTTTGAGTTGTTTACATGAATCGCACGCAAATGGTGGATTTTCGGGTGGTAAAAGTGATCGTCGATTATGCCAAAAATGGACCCAATATGGTTACAAATTATGATTTACAGGGTTCATCGGGTCCGATATGTTTGTTAAAAGGTGAGCTTGTTGGCCACCCGATATGTTTTTCATCCATTAGATCTTTAGCCTAGGATCCAACGGTTGGTTTTGGACTACTGGTTTGTGTTGGTGGGTCGCGTCCCTGGGTTCACTTTGTCATCTTGCGACCATGGGTTGGGGTGGGCCTATCATATTAGTGGGCCCCACTGCCGAGGTCACCGTTTGTACACTATTTCTCCTTTTTAATTGAATAGAAGGATCCACTCTTGCCATAGCAAAAAAAAAAAAAAAAACAACAACAACAACAACAACTAAATGTCAAGGCATAAATAATTTACAAGCGTTGGGTGATTCCAATATGTTGATGGGTTGGGCAATTGGCAAGCGTCATAATACAAACTTGGCAGTAGGAAGCCCCAAGGGTTAGCTCAATTGGTTGAGTTCCTGTCGATAAAAGTACCTTGCTAATGAGAGGTCACAGGGTCAATTATCCTCTATGCCCTCGAGGTAAGGCTCTACTAATAAACCAGTGGGATGTGATCCCTTCAGGCGGATCTTCCTAGATATTTCCTAAAAAAAAACAACAACAACAACAAAACTTTCCAGTAGGACCTATCAGGAATAGAGTTCCAAATATTTATATTTATATATAATTATATTATATATAGATAATATAATAATATATATATATATATATATATATATATTATTATATAATATAATATAAATATAATAATATAATATATAATAGATATATATATTTGTTTTCAATTATTCTTCACATTTCTTCAAGAAATTCATCTCAAAAGCATATTTTATTTCCAATAGAACTCTCTCTATGTAATAAGGTATCTTGATAGTGCAATAATTTAGAAGGGAAAACCTACCTTCTAAGTCTTGCACATCCAATGAATGGAATAGGTGTTATGGATTAAAGTAATGAACTTTGAGAGTTTTCTTTGGGGTTTATATTATTGATTTTATATGTATTTTATTGAGGGAATGGCTTGAAGACTTGTATTCTCTAATAGATGACTGTAATAAGTAGTTATGGGTAGGATAGAGAAATTTATGTGTTTTGTACTTGATTCAAGAGGCTAAGATGGTGTATGTTTCGATTTCTAGCATGAAATATCAAATATAAGATCTTTTTCTTGAAATGAAAATGGCTCTCTCATGTTGGGACATCATCATATCTCATGAAACTTGTGAGGTCCCTATAATACTAGTATAGACCCCATATTGTTATCATCGTACACCATAGAACCTCCATATTGTTATTGTTGTGCCCCTTAGAAACCCACTATTGTTATTGTAGAGCCCTTACATTATTATTGTTATGTAGTCCCTAATTATGTCTTGACCCTTTATACTACTATATATACCAAGGAGGTCTTGTCATTTGAATTATCCAAGGATTTTTAATTTATGTAATGTAAAAGGAGGTTGCCCCCTTGAAGAGGATTATTTTCAAGTCGTTAAAATATTTTTCTTTTGTTTTATGATCTAGTTACATAACATTTGGAATTAGAGCTTTGAATCCTAGGGTTTCGCTACTTCAAATAGGTTATCATGGAATTTTTGAAACAACTTTTTTTTATGAGGCTTTAGAAGTTGAAATTTCGACAATGTGGAGCCGAAATCTTGGTGAATATCGTGTAAAATTTTCATATCTTAGTTTGCTACATTCTAGGATATATGATTCAAGGAAGTTAGGGTTTTTGTATGATCCAAATTGAGTTTCGTAAAAAGTGTTTGAAATTGCATGGAATTTAGTTTCTTGAGTACCATTTTTAGGGTCAAAGGTTAAAAAAGGGACACGTTGCATTCCGTACAAGTTCGCTCTACTGAAACATTCCATAAGAAGGTCATCTTGAGAGATTTGGTCTAACTTTATCTTGAATAATTCAACCTCAAACTAACTAGTAGGGTTGGAAACAGAACACATAGGGATACCATTGGACACAATTTCATACCTTGGAAGGCAAAAGTCATAAAGATACAACGGTTTTTAGTTTAGCCTTATCAACAAGAATCTCACAACTACAAAATCAATCAATTTCATAGTATCTCATTAAATGGAAGAACTGACCTGTTGAAGATTTGACATGGGAGAATGAGTTCTTCATATAGAAGCATACAAAACTACTCAAGCATTGAGGACAACACTTTTTGGAAGGAGAGGGGAATATTAGGTCCCTATAATACTAGTATAGCCCCCATATTGTTATTATTGTGCACCATAGAACCCCCCATGTTGTTAATGTTCTACCCCATAGAAATCCACTATTGTTATTGTAAAGCCCTTACTTTATTAATCTTATGTAGGCCCTAATTATGTTTTGACCCTTTAGACTCTGATATATACCAAGGAGGCCTTGTCATTTGAATCATCCAAGAATTGTTCATTTATGTAATGTGAAAGGAGGTTGCCCCCTCAAAGAGGCTTCTTTTAAGTTGTTGATCTAATTTTTCTTCTGTTTTGTGATCTTGTTAATCTATTTCTTTGATATTTATATGGTTGACTTGAGACTTATATTATCTAATAGATGATTGTAATAAGTAGCTATGGGTAGGATAGAGACATTATGTTTTTGTACTTGAGTCAAGAGGCTAAGATGGTGCATGTTTAAATTTCTAGCATGAAATATCAAATATAAGATTTTTTTTCTTGAAAGAACAAGGACTCTCTTATGTTGGAATATCATCATATCTCATGAAACTTCTCCTTCGTGTGAATCCAAACTATCATGGACTTGGCCAATCTTTGAATTCTTCCTACACCAAGTCTACTAGAAATCATAAAGCATTATAATTAATTGAGTGTTTTCATGCAATTATTCTCAATAACCTCCATAGGCACCTTCACTTACTTTACAAATATAGTACAAAATGTTTATGTGGAATATGAATAAAAATTCCATATAGAATCAATAAAGTTAATAGAAAAACATAGAAACAATCATTTTTATAAAGAGAAACTTTGTGATGATTTCCAAGAGGCATAATTATTTTCTTAGATGTTTGATTTGGGTGATTGAAAGTGTCTTTCCATGAAGTCAACTAAAATAACCATATAGAAATTATTAAATATTCAATGGAAAAATAGACATAAATAATAAGAACAAACATTGAAAAGGTATCAAGAGAATGGAGAGAAAATGTGTATAAATATAATGTTTGAAAAAAAATATGCAAAATGAATATGAAGAAAATAGTGTTTGGATAGAGTTACAGGAGAAATGTATTCCTGAAATAATGATAATGGCGAAACGATTGAGACCAATCAAGGAGTGGAATAAATTCAATATGTTCATTCCTTCTCACTCAAGTAGATTTTCACATGTATGTTGAAATTTAATGTTTGATAAAATGTCCAAGCCATATGTGAATCTATATTGCACATTTTCTTATTTATGTCCATGCACAATTCATTTCATTGAGGTGCTTTTTGAATACTACTATCCACTACAATGGTTTGTCACGATAGTTATGATAAAATAGTTGAAATCTATACTATGGAGGTTAATTTTCCTTTATATCTTGGAATTCTTAAAAGTGAATTTTCTACTTAGATGAATAAAATTGACAGAATGTGAGAAATAAAGAACATAAAGAAACACACACACACCCACACACCCACATTAGACATGAATTATACCTAGGGAAACCTTTACTGGAGAAAGCCTAGCTAGAAGGTGAGGTTCCTTAGCTCCCTATTATCTGGTATGGAAATATGAAAGTACAAAAGAAGAGTACTCCCTATGGAGTTACCAGAGACTTGTAGCTTGTAAGGCTATTGCAGAACCTTAACCCCCTTTGTTCTACTCCCTAACTTCCCACTCCTTGTTGTTGTGCTAATTATTGATCAAAATTCAATAGCATATAATGGAACCTTTACTACTCCTAGTGGCTTGGTATTTAACATAGATTGATAGCCAATTAAGGGTAAGGCTTGATTCCCCCAACCCTCAAATAGAGTTAAGATTTTGGACCTTCAAGAGTCTTATTGAAAGTCCACAGGTGGTTAGTTGCATTTGCATGAGTGATGGGGCTAACATGGCATCCTCATATACCATGGTGGTCATATATCAACTTGTGCAAGGCATAACTTTAGCATGCATACTCCAATTGAAATTATTCTTGCACCATTAGAAAGGCCTCTAAGTGTGCATTAGCATTTCAGGGTCTAATGCTAAAGTGGTAAAGTTTTAACCTTAGAGAATGTCATTTTATGCCTCAAAATAACTCTAAAACTTTTCAAAGCCCAATTCCAAACTAGGACCTAATGTTAAAATGACCTTGCAATTTGATTCCACCAATTTATTCCACTTTGAAAATATTGAGATAGATGAAAAACAATATAATGATACACTCTAAATCATAAACACATAAGTATTTATCATATGCAAATGAATCGTTTTATATGTAAGCTCATTACTTTATACTAAAATGTCAACAAGTTAGCATACCATGCCCTTAAGAAATATACATTATAACATTGTATATGGTATTTCATATTCTTTTTTATTTGCTAACATATCCATGATTTGTGGAAATATCTTGTGGTCTAAGAAACCATGATACTAGGGCATCTAAGACATCAAATGCAAGGATTCCACCCAACCTACGCTACACCAATCCTAAATATGATTAGATATTTTTTGATGTCTTCTTTTGGCTACCACGAGTTTTGAAGCTTGGCCAACTTACAAAACAAAATGCTCGAAACCCAATTGCCCTAGTGGGATTTGACATACATGGTATTGCATATTAAACATGGCCTAAATTATAAAATTAAAGTTATTAGTATTTACAAGGACCCAATTACCCATGACATGTATATTAACCACATGGTAGGACTTCTCCCACTCTCTTCTTGTATAAATAGGTGTTTACCCCTCTTTTGGTAATCAACTATATCTATTAAGTAGAACACTTTTATCTCTTAATAGAGATAATATTTAAGAATTCTTTCTCCGACAATCTAGAATTATAGGTGTGATCCACCATTGGGTTTGTAGGTGCCCCCCATCCTACTTTTTTGATTTGTGTGCACTGCTTGAATCTCTATCTTCTGTATTTATGTTACTCATCATGAGAAAACTTGATGGGCACTTCCCTCATTTTGAGGACAGAACCTAGGGTAAACTAGATTATGTATAAGATCGAGGCTTTTCCAACATAGGGTTTGAGACCATTTGTTTTCATTTCCTTTTCACATTTCCTCGAAAAATTCAAGTAAAAAGTAGATTTACTTTCCAATGTAACTCTCTATATGTAAGAAGGTATTTTGGTAGTGCGAGAATTAAGAAGGGAAGTCCCATATTCTAAACATGTCTTGCACATCTAATGGATGGCTCAAGTGTTATGGATTAAAGTGGTGAATGTTGGGAGTGTTTCATTAAGATATATATTATTAATTTCATATATTTTTCATTAGGGGGAGGTCTTGGAGACTTGTACTATCCATTATATGATTGAATAAGTAGCTTTGGGTAGGAAAGAGACATTTTTGTGCTTTTTACTTGAGTTGAGAGGTTGAGATGATGCAATGTTTTAATTTATTGTATGAAAAATCAAATATAAACATTTTTTCTTAGAAAAAAAATACTCAATCTTAGGCTGGAATGTCAACATATCTTGTGAAACTTAACCTTGGTCGAATCTAGACTATCATGAACATGGTCAATCTTGGAACTCATCCTATACCAATTGCACTAGAAATCATAAATGAATTATAATTACTTGAGTGCCTTCATCCAATTACTCTCATCAATCTCCATAGGAACCCCCACTTACTTTACAAATACAAAACAAAATGGTTATGAGTACCATGAATAAAAATTCTAAGTAGAATAAATAAAGTTGCTACTTGTAAAATACATAAAAAATCGAGGGTGGCAGGAGGGGGAGGGGTGTTATATAACCTTGAGGAAACTTGAACAGTGAAGTATTCATGGGGGCTATTATGCATGAAAAATAAACGTGAAAGCATATGCACTTCTTCAAGGCATACAACTGGCAAGAGAAAACCAAGTAGCCTCATTAGCTATTTTGGGAGACTCTTTACTCCTTATATTGCATTTAAATTAAGGCTAATCTTCGAATAACAAAATGTTAGAAGCATCCTAAGAAGAATGAGGAAGATTGTGGAAGACATCCCATTCATAGAATATCATCATTTCCTTAGGGACCTTCACAAGAAAATCCAACAGTTGTGCTGATGAAGATTGCAAACTAATTTTAGCGGAGTTAAGCATAAATGGTCTTCATGAACCTTCTACCAGAGAGAGGAGAGACTTTTGTTTAAAATATATAGTCTCTCTTGGAAGGGATTTAATATATATTATATATATATATATATATATATATATATATATATATTTATATATATATATATATATATATATATATATATTATATATATATATATATATATATGTTGGCATTATGATATAGTTGTTGTCCTTGATGGCAACTCACTCAGATGACAGATCATAGTGCAGCAGGTCGAGAGCAAAGAATTAATGATTAGAGAGAGGTATACCCAGGTTAACCTTGATGAAAGTGCGTATACACGTGGGTTAGCAAAACAAAAAGCGCGTATGCGGATACATGCACTTTCACGCAAGGAAAGGCACGTACATGTTGAAGAACTAAGTTTTGGTCATGGTATTTGATCCATGGTATTTGGTCTAAGGTATTGACCCCAGGTATTGGTTCTACATGGTTTTGGACCATGGTATTGAGAGAGGCCTAAACCTATATAAGGAGAAGCTCATTAGGCCAAGAAGGGCAAGTGTGCAAGAATTGAATATCTGATGAAGTGTGAGATCTAGTATGTTGGTTATGGGTTTGTGATGCTTTGCTTGATCTGAATCAAGGATGCACCTATGCGGTTGATGATGGATGATGGATCAGGATCACAAGGCTTGGAATGTATTATCATTATGTGGTTAGATCATGGATAGACTAGATCTGAATTATTGACGCATGTTTTATTGTATGAATGTTATGATCTGGGTATGACTGATGTCTGGAACAGCTGCAAAAGTAAATATTTGCAGATCTGTACGCAAGTTGGCTTTGGTAAAAGTGCATATGTACGTCGGTTTGGTTCATCATAGTAGTGTATACATTATGAGATATGATATTTAAAGTTGCAATTGGATCTGGTTATTGTTGCAGAGTTCTGTGTTCTGCTTTGTGTTTTGGTGACTATGTTTTGTTGACAAGGTTTCAGTGATTCAGTGTTGGGTGATTTAGAAATGAATGATGCAAGCGTAGTTGATGATTGTATTGCAGTGGTGATTGAATTTGTGCTTCATTGTTATTGATGGGTCCAGTATGAAAATTGGATGAAACGTGGCCTTCAGATTATGGTGTTGTGCTTCAGGAGTATCCAGTATGAAAATTTAAGAAACGTGGTCCCTGGAGGAAGAGAGAATATCATAGCCTTCTGTAGGTCGGCGCCTACATACTGGTAAACATATCAGCCAGTACAAGAGCCATGGGGTTGGAGCTCCCTTCCAGTAGCAGCTGGAAAACAAGTGAAGGTTGGAGCCTTCAGTAGGTCGGCGCCTACATACTAGTAAACGGATCAGCTAGTACAAGAGCTAAGGGGGTTGTAGCTTCCTTCCAGGAGAAACTGGAGAATGAGAGAAGGTTATAGCCTTCTACAGGTAGAAGCCTGCGTACTGGTATGAGACTGCACCAGTACATAAATATTGTAAAAAGAAGTTTCTTATTAAAAGAAGATAGAGACGAATTGCAACAGGTGGTTTTCACCCACATTGGGTTTCCACCTTATATCATGGTGTTCATGTGTGCTTCTTATGTGTGATGATCTGTTCTTTTTTTACTGCACCTGTTTACTGTTTCATATGGTTAATAATGTCTGATGCACTCATTGAAGATCAAACTAACTGAATCATAAGTCTACTGGATATATGCAGTTGCATTAAAACACAGTTGTGTTATACACGCGGTATCATTAATTAAAGTAGCATATATGAATCCTGATAAAGAAATGAAAAGATTTATTGATTTGCTAGATATAGATTCAACACCCCCCCCACCCTTCTCAGTATTATCTCCAACCATATATAGTATATTATAATATTATATTATTATTATATATTATATAATATATATATTATAATATATATATAATATATATATATATTATATATATATATATAGAGAGAGAGAGAAGAGAGAGAGAGAGAGAGAGAGTAGTTTTTGTATAGAGAAATGACATAATGATTTACAAGAGGCATAATTTTTTTCTTAGGCTCTTAAATTGGGTTATTTAAATGGTGTTTTAAGGAAGTCAATAAAGAAAACCATATATAGTTCGTTAAGGATTCAATGATAAAAATAAACATAAAAAATAAGAACAAAAATAGAAAAGTATCAAGAGAATGGAGAGAAAGTGTGAAGAAATATAACATTAGGAAAAAATTTAAAATGAATATGAAGAAAACAACGTATGGATAAAGCTAAAAGACCAGGGTATTCTTGGAATAAGGAGAATGTTGAAATGATTGAGACCAACTATGGAGTGGAAAAAATTCAATAAGTTTATTCCTTCTCTCCTCAAGTATATTTGCACATGTGTATTGAAATTAAATGCTTGAGTCGTACATGGATCTATCTCACCTATCTAATTAACTACATCCGTGCACAACATTGGTTTCATCAAGATGACTTATAAAGATTATTGTTTAAGATTCCATAATTTAAAATTCATTTATAACGTTATCCCTCGACCTCTTCAAACCCATGTTTTGCTACAAATTATTTCCTCCAATCTTCTCGAGGAGAAGGCCATATTACATGCCTAAACACATAAGTTTATATCATATGCAAATGAATTGGTTTATATGTAAACTCATTACTTTATAATGAAAGGTCAAAAAGCTAGCATATCGTGCCTTTAACAAATATTCATTATAATATTGTACATGTATTTTACATTAAATAAGGCCTCAAATAAAAAATTAAAGTGATTAATGTTGAGAAGTCCCTAATTACCCATTACAAGTAACTTAACCACAATGTGAGACTTCTCTCACTCCCTTGTTATGTAAATAAGGGTTTTCCCCTCTTTTTGTAATCAACTCTATCTATCAACTAGACCACTTTTGTCTCTTGATAGAGATATTCTTATAGAATTCTTTCTCCAATATTCTAGAATTGTTAGGATATTCCGACACATAGGAAATAGTTAAGTATAACTTGGTCTAGTGTAGAGTTAGGCAAAGTGTGTTTCTTTACTATGTACTATTATAACTTACAATCCGATGGTCACGATATGTTCTAGACATGAAGTGATCTGAGGGTTCATTCTCTCCTCGGTATTATCGAGACTTGATTCGTGGCTTAACACACATTTGATCCATGATATCTATTTAAAGAGCATGGAGGATCATTTGTAGGGTGACCATTCATGAGAGAAGCTTACGTAAATTTTCTTTCTTTTATTAATAAATTGTCTGAAGTGGCCGCATTGGCTCAAGCCGTGGACTGATTCCCTCTTTGAAGGTTTTAACCATGTCAAGAATACTGGTGTATTGATCTACAATCTGTTTGTGAGCGGTGTCCTTTGGTGTTCTATCTAAGGAACTTACCTTGTAAATTTCTACATGGTATTAGAGCTATTTGAGAGCCGCATCTGTTGGTGATCCAAATCGGAAGGCGGTACAACTACATCCAACTATTGTTTCCTAGATATATTGTTTCTGATCGCTTTCAGGCCGAGAAGACTGCTCTATTTTGTTAGGAACATCTTTGCAGTGAGGAACCCCTTTCGTTTCACGCGAAAAGGTTTCCAGTAGCCCTAGCTACGTCATTTTTAAGATATGGAGGTATACATTCTTTATTTGTAGTTTTAGTTATTTAGCTCTCTATTTATTTCGGTTAATTTATCTCTCTGTTATTTTATTACTGGATCTATACCTTTCATTTCTACGTGTGCTCTTTGTCCGGCGACTCTGTGCGATCTGGGCAAATCAGAAACAGAAAGGAAGGATTTTTCTCATGCGTATGCTCTTTTTTGTCGCGCCTTAGTGTGATCTTGGAAAATTAGAAACATTGAGGAAAATATTTAGTTTCTGGCGAAAGCTAACTTCAAGCCACAAGGTTTGGTTTCTTTTGTATGTCCATGTTGGGTTGTGCGGTTTTTTGTTTTGTAGGCAAAAAGGGCTTTTTCGAGTAAGCACGCATCCCAAAGCTGTAGTGGCTAAAAACAAAAACAAAAGAACCCCTTCCTCTTTTCCAAAAAAAAACTAGCTCACTTGGTCAAAAGTTACATTATGAGAATAGACGTCTTGGGTTCATTCACGCACTTCATCGGCATCTTCAACAACTTTTCTTCAAAAAGCCATAACTTCTTCATCCGGAAACTGTTTTCAGAGCCGTTTTTTTTTTTTTTTTAATTGGCCTAATTTTTCGAGATCTTTCCATTGAAACACTTAGTTTCAGCATCTATAGCTTTAGTTTTTGTTAAATTGGAAAGTCCATGCCAAGTTATTCTTGACAGCACCAACTACTTCCAATGGCGGTCCTACATTGTGGATTTACTTAGAAGTAAAGGTCTTTACAGAATAACCTCACGAAAAGAAACTAAAACTAAAGATGAAGATAAGGCATCCAAATGTGAAAATACACAAGATCAAGCACGTGGGTTGATAGGTGTTAGCTTCCTATACCAATAGGTTTCATGTTTCATGATTGACTGGGGAAGTGCCAAAAATGTTCATTCTTTTCATGCTGAAAAGATTCCTTGTTTTGATCAATTTTCACCATGTATAGGTGGTTAACTCTTGCCACAATTGATGATTAGCTATACAGCCTAATCCTGGCTAGATCATATTTAAATTTACTTGTCTTAGAATAGAGAATAAAGGTTTGCACAAACATTTCAAGCTTGGCAGGCAAGTAGTCAAGTAGAAAAGCAAAGGGTCTCAACAGCTTAATCTGAGCCCTGGAAGAAATAAGGGTAGACTTAGTTAGGAGGGTAGCTAAAAGAAAAGAGAAGAATCTGGGTTTGCTAGTTCAAATGCACCCAATAAAAATGAAGAGAAAATGTTAGGTATACTAGGTTGCGTAGGCAGTTTTATGGTATAGAAGCATGGTTTGTGAGCAGTTTGCTCCTTTGGAACAAGTTGCCATCTCATAAAATCATAAAGTACCATGGTAAGGTGGCTACACAACAAATGGAGCATGACTAATTCCCCTCCCCATTTTCCCAAGAAACACTTACTAACATTCCCCCCAAAGGGCAATGAGATCTGCTCATTACCTTTAGTCCACTTCATCCCATAGCAAAACTAAGTGAAAAGATGTTTTACCTAGGCAAAACAAGCCACATTTCTTGTGTAAAAAATCTTTATTCCATCTTACCAAAGTTTCCTAAACTTCACCACTTGGCATCCTTTCATTCCCCCCAGGCCTAAGTTGTCACTCTATAAACTTAGCCTAAACCATACAAACCCATCCCACATAATCATATTAACCTACTAACCTTATTATATAGCTCATATGTATATTCCCCCCCCTTACTATGTATAAAAACACAAAAATCCCTAAAAAATCTAATATCCCGACCCTTGGATAACTATAGCCATATTTTAAATTTTTCTAGGGAGTTATTGGTCCACCCGGGGCCAATAACAACCCTCCACGTGCCCATCGGGACTTGTTTGGCCTTTGGCTAAATAAAATAGCCGAAATCCACATTTTTCCCCCAAAAACCCACTTTTCCAAAGACCGAAATACACCAAAAAACCTTACAAAATCGCAAAAAATTAAGGTGGGTCCCTATGTCGCGCCCCCGCAACTTACCATTCACCATCGACCATTGGATCGGGGCCCTCAGATCCGACGGTGCGAAATCGTATCGCGATGTCCCCAGCATCCGAACGATATGTCCCGGGAAAATAGCGGTTTCGTCGCCGTACCAAGGGCACGCGTCGCTCACCCGCGTGTATCGCAACCCCCCCGCTCAATACCGCCTGCCACCCCAAGAGTAGTGCCATGAAACCACTTACCGCCCTCCCTCCCCGCCGCTGACGTCATCCGATGACATCACAACCACGTCATCACCACGTCACCATTGCCACCTCAACGCCAAATAATCTGCCATGTCACCTTCCGTACCCCTGCTACACTACAAAAAATCTACATCATGATGACGTCATCACAAAAAGCCGATTTTTGTTAAAAAATCCGTTAAAACGTTTGTTTTTTACCATTTTCATTGTGTAACTTTGCTGAGCTTTTGCATGCAAACAACAACGAGTTCACCAGCAAACCTTCAGTTCGCCACCTCAACCACCTTAGCTCGACGCTCCACTGTGAAAATCATCTCCCAACCAGCCAATAGCTCCAGTACACTGTGAAAAAACAGGTATTTAACATCATTCTATGAAAAACCCTCTCAATTTCAATTTTTCGTTGTGAAAATTGTCTGGGCAGTCCTAGAAGCTTGTCAAATTTCACCCTGCTGCTACACATAAGCCCACCAGGACCACTCATTCATCAAAAACCTGCACATTGCATACCTCTCTGTACAATTCGCCTAGCAGGCCGAGAAAAACAAGAATTCACCTAAGTCTTGCTCCCAAGCTCCCTGATTGGCTTCCATTTGCACAATTGCCCACTGAAACTACTAGTTTGCCCATATTTTGCTATACAACTGTCAATTCCGCCCCACTCAACGAAATCCCTTCAATTTTAGCCGAGCTCAAGATCTGTTTGGTCAGTAATTGCTAAAGGAAAGGCCTTGAAACCATTGTTACTCCTCCCTTGCAAGATAAATCCTTCAAGCTTCATCCTTTTGCTTCAAATTCTACCCACCAGAGTCAAAACAAAGCTCCAATTTGCAAATTTTCTGGAAAAATCCCCAGGGCCTCTATTTTGCCCACTATTGCTGTAAAAGTCCACATCTCACTCAAAAAACACTTGAGAACTTATAAAGATGGCAACCCCTGCCCCAGTAGCCCTCAATGTGGCCCCTCTCAATGCCCCACATAAAGAACTGGAGTGGTTACCCCTAGCTGACAAGGATTTCCAGATTAATGACATAATGGGTAACACATCTCATCTCCAGGCCTTTTGTGAGATCAGGAACAGCCATAGAAATAAAACTGACATCTTTGGGATTTGGGAGTCCAATATGCCCATGTACTACCTTCCTTGTGTGAATGTTTTTCCTGACCTCATTCACCAATGCCATGCTAATTATGAGCCCACCCAAAGGGCAGTGATGTCTCCTTCTAGGACAGTTCTATTCTATATCACCCCTGAATCAATAAATAAGATGATGCATTTCAAACCAACTGAACCATTGACTCCTCTTACCTTGGGATTTCTACTTGACCAAGGTGCCAAATTGCCAAGTACAGAGATAACCAGAATTGGCAAAACATTTATGAAACCCAATTGTCAACCAGAGGAACCTCCTCCATACCTAGACACTTGGTTCAATGAAGTAGGAAAGTTTATCATTGACATGATAGCCTACATCCTGGGATTCAAAACCAGTGAGTATGTAGATGAAACAACATTGGTCCTATTATCCATATTTTCTCCAAGACAACCCCCTGCTGTCAAGTATGACTATGCCACCTACATTGCTGATAAGATCCATGAACAATTCATGAGCATGGACAGGGAAGGAGTGTTTAAATACACATCATACATATACCATTTGTTGCTCTACTATCAGCCAGATAGTTTTCAAGTTCCCTTCAGAAAATTTGATGTCAAGGGAGAGCCAAGGTTTGTAATCTTCTGGACCCCAGTCTTCCACCATGTCTACTAGTCTCCTTACACTTATTGTGAATTTATTGATCTATTCATATATCCAGCCACCTCTTTACTGATAACAAGTCCTTGAGACAGACCTTCTGGTGAAATGAAGAGAATTCTACAGCTCTCCAAGAGCTATAGCATAGGTGATTGGTACTTTTACCATAATCACACTGTAATTAGGATATATGGTTGTGAGCTGAGCCCCTATAAATTGCCAAGATATGTGCCAATGCGCTTGTTTTCCCTGGAATACTTTAGACAATTCATCCAGGCATATGTAATCCATTTCTTTGAGGCCAAGAAAAAGGTACAACTTAAAATAAGGAATCAACTGGGCCCTTTCACCTTCAATCAGAGGGAAGCCTGGCTAGAATCTGATGAGATTTCAGGGCAGAAACTCAGACTAAAACAAAGTTTCTATTGGGCACCATATGACCCCAATCATTTTATAAGCCATAGGAAAGTCAAAAATAAGCCGCCAGCATATGTTCACTGTCCAATCCCTGAAATCCAGCAATATGCCAATCAACAAGAGTGGCTAGAGGGCACACTGTTTGAAGAGTTGACTGGAGAAGAGAAATTGGAAAAAGAAATGAAAGAGCTTGAGAAAACACTTGACCTGGACTCTTTTGGACAGGTACCTTTCAAGCTGCCCCAGCACATTGGAGGGGATACATCTTTTGCTGAGAGCTCAGAGCAAGCAGCATGAAAGCCTAGCTCAGCAGCAAAGGGCATGGAAGTAATGGATGCAAAACAGCAGACCATGGCTGATCAGCCCTCTACAGCACAAGAACAGGGTGAAGAGCAAGCTGCCCCAGCTCAAACCAAGACATCTGAAGCCCCTATTCTACAGACTCCTCAAAATGAGGAAAAAAGCAGAAAGAGAGACAGAGAAGAGGATGCCCCTGCCAGTGGACCATCAGAACCAATAGGAGATAAGAGGTAGAGGTTGAATCCATATTCATAAGAGGAATTTGTGGAAGACACCACAAGCACCATGAGAGGGCAGGGAAGAACTGAGCAGCAAACATCTCCACTACCTGGCACCTCAGCTAAGTCATTCTAGCAAGAGCTAGAGAGGCGACATAGCGTGGAAGTTTCATCCACCAGGCCTCAAAGCAAACAAAGCTCAGACATCAAGAAAACTTTTACTGATATAAAAGCTAGAAATGATCCAGTAAGGATGCAACTTTATAATCAACTGATGAGGACAGCACCTACTAATCAACAAAGGCTAATGGATGCCTATGATATTCAAGAAAAGAAAATGATGCTCAACCATTTCAAGCCCAAGACACAGCAACCCCAGTCAACTGCTGATTATATAAGAACCAATCTAGAAGTTCTCTCCAAGGATATTCATCCAATTGAACAGATTGAGTTACATAAACAAACTGGGGAGATAGTGTATGCCACCTTGGCAGATAAGGCATTGCTTGCTCACCAACTGAAAATTCATTGCACAATACCTCTGCCCAATTAGAATTGGAGAAGGCTTCCTCCATGGCTAAGGACAACAGGATTAACTCCTTAGAAGAAATCATCATTGAGCTGGGGCATAACCCTAAGGATGCAAAGGGCATCAAAGCATTAATCAAGAAAAAGGAGGAGGACATTGCAGCCCTCAAAAGGCAACTAAAGTTGCCAATTACAGTGCATCCACAAACTGCAGAAGTTGCACAGCAAAAGGAGGAAGAGGACATGGTAAGCCTGCTAATGAGAATGAATGAGAGATTGGCAGAAACAGAGCAAGAATTGGAGAAGGCCATTAAAGAGAAGCAGGGAGAGTCCATGTCCCAGCCACCTGAAGCAGCTCCAACAAGTGCCACTGCTCCCCCCACAGGTACAACAGCAGTCCCTCCTACCATCCCAGCCTCAACCACAAGTCCAGCAACTACAGATGCTACAGCAGCACCAACAACAGAGCCAAAGACCAGCATGAAGATGGAAGAAATGATGAAAGCAGTGAAAGAGCTGGAGGCTCAAATGTCAGAGCTCAAAGAGACAAAAGAAAAGTTAGCCAAATTGGAGGTGAGCTATGACAAATCAAAAATAACAGTAGCAGAAAAAATTAGAGAAGTAAAGACCCTGGAAAACAAGGTGAAATCATTGGAAAAGGATCTCACCTTACGAAAATCTCTAGCAGACATTAAGATGATTTTGTGGACCAAGATTAGCCAATCCATTACTGACCAATGGAGGTCAATTCAGACAATCTATGAACAGATTGAATTAATAGAAAGAGCACAAGAGCAAATTCAAAGGGCCAGGGCATCATTAGGAAATATGCCTGAGTATGCCAATAGGCTCATCCATTTTTTGAATACCAATACTAAGGAACAGTTAGCAGCTTTAGAGATCACTGACAGGACAGGCACCATTTTGACAATAAAGAAGGTGCTAACAATGAGAAATTTTATACAGACTTTGGAAAGGAAGTGTCAAGAGATGCAGATGGATATTTATGCCTTCACAGAGAAATTCACAAACTTGCAGCAGAAAGGTTTACCCAGTTTACTAACAAGCAACCAAAAACTGTTATCACATCAACAGTATGCTCACAGGTTAAACATGTATGTAACAAATCAAATCACTGCAACATCCAGCAGTTCAAAGGATACAGGACCTCCTTCCGGACAGAGCTTGTATGAAAAATTGGAAGGATTGTTTTTTATAGAACATGAAATAAATTATCTTTTTGAAGTCAAGCCTAACTTTTACAGGGATACTGAGGCTGATGAAATACTGGTAAAAATACAAAGACATCAGTTGCCCACAGAACACTGGTGGCAGAGTATGCTGGAAGTTTTACCTAAGTAATTTGGATCTTGCTACCTCCTTACACTTGGTCAAAAAGCAGGACACGGGGTAGATATCATGAAAAGATCTCAAGCGAGGATCAGGACACATTAAAGATGAATCAAGAGCAGGCGAACAGATCAGGACAGCAACACAGGAAGGCAAATCAAGGACATAACTACCGGCCAAATTCCTGGGTAAAAAGTCTAAAATATCTAGTCAATTAAGGCAGCCAGCTCAGCCATAATAACTCCTACCTTTATTTTTGCATTCATTGTTTGACAGAGTAGGTAAACTGAGTTATTGTTTCATATCTTATCCACAAGATATTTTGTAAATCTCTTTGTTATAAATACCTTCCCAAGGAGTGAATTCGGGGTTGGTGATTCTTTGATTGAACTGCGTTGTAACTCAGATATTTATTAATACAAAGGGCGTTGAAATGCATTGCTGCTAGACCTTCTGAATGTGGATGTGATGAATCTGGACCCTGCTACAGAATTCCTATGTCTTTCTTTGGCTCAATAAGTTATTCTAACTGTGTTTTTGTGTTTTCTATGTTTGCAAATCTCATATATGTTTCATATTCTTAACAACGGGGAAAAAGAATAACCCAAAACTTGTTTAAATTACACTTTGTGTTCAATTCCTGTTGTTATTTATGTTTTCTTCCCAATTAGCATAAATAGAAATTCTTAAATGCTTTTGTTTCTACTAATTCCTTCATTCTGAAAATTGTCAAGGAATTCTTCACTGCTCCTTGAAAATATTCAAGCACCTTCCCTCTGCCACCATGATAAAGGATTCTTGACTGCCCTTTATCCCCTGGCTTACATCCCATCAATCACTAGCTTTCAATATTGTTCCAAAACTGATTATCTTGCTCTGTAGTATTGCCCATCATCACATAAACACACTCAGCAGTCCACCTTCATAGACTCCATTGCCCAATGGAATTAACTCTTTTAGACTTGCATCCTACCTTTGTTTGAAATCACCATCCAAACCCATTAAAAACAAACCTCTGCACATCATAACTAGCATAAAAACTTCAAATAAACAAAGTTAAATCATATACAGAGAGCCCTATGTGGATGCAGTTTGGCTAGAAATTGCATCTAAAAGATTAGTTAGTGGTTACCTCGGTTGTATACCCTTTTCTCACAAGTTTTCGGGAACAACCTGAGTGATAACAATAGGGATGTCTATTTATCTAGACCTTGGATTCCATATCGCAGAACTTGATACCCCTAATGAAACAATGAAACAACTCATTGAAGTTTTTGGAATTAAAAATGAAATTAGAGCCCATCAACTCGAAAATGAGTTGCTTACGTTGGACCCCAATAATTTTTCTTCCATTGAAGATTTTTTGTCCAAGTTCAAGACCCTTAGACTTCTCTTGGAAGGTGTTAAGGTTAAGAAAGAAGATGGTAGTCTTATCTATTCCATTCTTACTAAGTTGGGACTAGCATACTCTGTGTTTGTTTCCACCTTCCATTCTACTACAAAAGCCTTCATTTCTCAAGGACAAGACTACAAGTCCCCTTCTTTTGATGCCTTTTGTGATTCTTTAATAAGAGAACAAGAAAAACTCTTACATGTTGGTTTTCTTCATCTTGGAAACTCTTCTAAGAAAGCCTTGGCCGCCCAGCAACAACCAAATTCAAAGAATCCTAAGAAGCAGTGTCCTAAAAAGAATGGTCTTAAACCAAACAAGAGTCCTAAGCAATTTTAGTCTCACAATGAAAAATCAATTCAAATGATAAGGCCAATAAAAACAAAGGGAAGGAGACTGATAGACATTGCAGATTTTGTAATCGAGATGGACACTTAGAATCCAAATGCTTTAAGAAGATGGAAGCCTTGGAAGCAACAATGAAGAAGCATAACATCCATTTGGAGCATTCTTCAACTTCAACTCCATCAGGAATATCACTTTCTACATGTGGTTGTCAAGCATCTCGGTCTGGTTATGCACTAAATGTATCTTCTTCTTCTCATTCTCATGAGTGGCTCATTGGTTTTGGAGCTTCTTATCACATGGCCAAAAATAAAGACATGTTTTTTTCTTTAAATGATTGTAACACCAAAAATATATATGTTGGTGATGATAGATCTCATAATGTTGTAGGGACTCGAACTATTCATCTAAACAATGCTCTTTAATGATGTATTATGTGTTCCAACCTTATCTTGCAACCTTCTATCTATATATCATATAACTCATTCAGGTGAAGGTAAAATCGTTGAATTCTCACCTCATGATGTTGTAATCGAGGACCTAAGAGATCCTAGAGAGATTTTAGCTACTTGCATTACTGATGATTCTATAAGTTTGTATAAGTTTAACAACTTTGGGTCATCAATTCTTCCCTCGATATGTGTTGCTCATAATCATGAAGTGAGCAAACTTTGGCATGAGCAATTTGGTCACTTAAACTATTGCTCCCTTCAAAATCTATGTAAAGAAAATATGGTGGCAGGTCTTCCTATGGTATCTTACAGAGATGGTGCTTGTTCCACATGTGTACTCATAAAAAATCACCAGGATAGTTTTGAAAAACGTGCCTCTTGGCACGCCTCAACCCCTTTACAGCTTGTGCATAGTGATTTATGTGGTCCACTTCTAGTTGTTTCATTCTCTGGCTACAAGTATTTCTTAACTTTCATTCATGATTTCTCCATACACACTTGGGTATACTTCTTAAAACTCAAGAGTGAAGTATTTAACATGTTCTTGGCCTTTAAGGCCTTTGTTGAGAAACAATTTGGACGTCAAACTCTTAAGCTAAGATCTGATCATGGCGGAGAATATGTTAACAACAAATTCATCAACTTTTGCACTGAGCATGGAATTCAAATGCAACATAATGTTCCATATACTCCACAACAAAATGGTATAGCTGAAAGGAAGAATTGCACCTTAAAGGAAATGGCTAATTTTATGCTTCAATCTAAAGGACTTAGTCTTAATTTTTGGGTAGAAGCAATTAACTGTGCAAATTACATAATAAATCAGAATCCTACTAAGGTTTTAAAGAATATCACTCCAGAAGGAGCATGGAGCTCAACTAAACCATACGTAAGTCACTTTTGTGTTTTTGGAAGTGAAGCATGGGCCCATATTCCAGATGAGAAACATAAAGGTTTATAACCTAAGAGTGAAAAATGTATTTTTGTTGGATATTTTGAAGATGTCAAAGGATATAGACTTATTACACTTAACTCCAAAAATGTTATCATTAGAAGAGATGTAAATTTTGTTGAAAATATATCGGCCTACAAGCATAGTTCGACGGATGTGCCACCTCTCTCTATCCCTTCTACTTCTGAAAATATTTCTTCTTCAGATGATGACAGCAGGGATGACAGTCCTCCCCCACTTTCTCAGGATCCTCCTTCAGCTCCTCAACTTCCAAAATGGGTCCGTGCTACTCAAGATGCAGCAGGTGCTCTTGCAAGTGATCCTACAGATCAACGATGTACACGTTCTCAGTTCGATAGAGTCTCTTGTTTACTGGCTCAAGCTTCAGCGAATTATGATCTTGACACCTTTGCAGAAGCTTTGGGCCATCGAGATTGGGACGCAATTATGAATGAAGAATATCATTCATTATTGGAAAATGATACATGGGATCTTGTTCCTCTTCCAAAGGGACGAAAACTTGTTAGATGCAAATCGGTTTACATAACCAAGTTTGGACCAGATGGAAAAGTTGATAAACCTAAGGCTCGTCTTGTTTCTAAGGGCTTTTCACAAGTTGAAGGCGTTGGCTATATTGAAACCTTCTCCCCTGTTTCCAAAATGAACTCTATCTACCTTGTTCTTTCCCTTACTGCCTCTTTCAAATGGGAAGTCCATCATATGGATGTTAAATCTGCCTTCTGGCATGGGGACTTGCATGAAGAAATCTATATGGAACAACCTCCTAGCTTTACACAAATAGACTCTAGCCTTGTATGTCAGCGTAAGAAATCCCTTTATGGTCTCAAGCAACCTCCTCGAGCTTAGTATGCCAAAATGGATAACTTTCTTTTAGAGACTAGATTTTCTAAGTGTCATTCTGACAATACTGTCTACATCATGAAAGTGGGTAAGTCTCTTATCATTCTTGTTCTTTATGTTGATGATCTTATCCTTACTGGTAGTGATCCCAACCTTATAAACCATGTGAAGTCCAGCCTTAAAAAGCATTTTGAAACGACAGACTTAGGACACTTGCATTATTTTCTTGGCCTTCAAGTCTTGCAATCCAAGGAAGATATTTCCCTTTCCCAGTGCAAGTATGCCTATGATCTTCTTCGCCACTTTCACATGGAAGACTATAAGCCAGCCTCTTCTCCCTTTCAGTCTGGAGCCAAACTTTCAGTCACTTGTACTTCCTCTGAAGTTGGTGCTATCTTATATTGCCAGCTTGTAGGAAAACTTTTGTATCTGACCGATACCCATCTTGACCTTTCCTTTGTTGTTGGCCTTATTGCTCAGTTTATGAAAAAACCACATGAAAGTCATTGGAAAGAAGCTAAAAGAATACTTCATTATGTTCGAGGTACAATTCGGTTTAGGATTCATTACAGTGCAGAAGCATCTCCTCTATTGGTTGGTTTCACTGATTCCAATTGGGCTGGTGACCCTGATGATCGAAAGTCTACTACAGGTTATATCTTCACTCTTGGTTCTGGAACTATTACATGGGCTTGCAAGAAACAAAGTGCCATTTCTCTTTCTTCAGCAGAAGCATAGTACCGTGGCGCCTAGAAGCTAGCAAGGAAGCCCTGTGGCTTCGTCAGATGCTGTCAGAGTTTGGCTTTCAACAACAGCATCCGACTACACTTTTGTGTGATAATCAAAGTTCCATTCAACTATGCAAACATCCAGCCCAACACCAACGCAACAAACACATTGAACTACACATGCACTTCATCAGAAAGCTCATTCATGACCATGTTATTGAAGTGCAATATTGTTCAACCAATGATCAAGTTGCAGACATCTTTACAAAGGCTCTCACAGAGGTAAAGTTTACTAAACTTCAATTTATGGTTGGAGTTCAGGAAGTTGTCACTCAGGGGGGATAGTCTCTAATGCCTTATTCCTTCCCCTATTGTGGAATATTTGTACATCCTTCAATCCTATCCCAAGTTGTTCTTAAGGGGGGATGCTAGGATATTTCGACACATATGAAATAGTTAAGTATAACTTGGTCTACTGTAGAGTTAGGTAAAGTGTGTTTCTTTACTATGTACTTTTGTAACTTACAATATGATGGTCATGATATGTTATAGACATGAAGTGATCTGACTGTTCATTCTCTCCTCGGTATTATCGACACTTGATTTGTGGCTTAACACTTGATTGGTCCATGATCTCTATTTAAAGAGCATGGAGAGTCATTTGTAGGGTGACCGTTCATGATAGAAGCTTATGTAAATTTTCTTTCTTTTATTAATAATTGCCTGAAGTGGCCGCAATGGCTCAGGCTGTGGACTGTTTCCTTCTTTGAGGGTTTTAACCACGTTAAGAATATTGGTGTATTGATCTGCGATCTGTTTGTAAGCAGTGTCCTTTAGTGTTCTATATGAGGAACTTACCCTATAAATTCCTACAATAATTATAGGTGTAATCCACTATTATTTTATAGGTGCACCAATCCTACTTTTTGAGTTATGTGCATTGCTTGAATATCTCTTTTTTGTATGTACGCTATTTTAGGCTCCCATCTATTATATTTTTTTCATGTTGCTTAGATCATGAATATATTAATAGTGGGTAACGTGTCAATTTGCATCCATGTCTATTACATAGTGATTTGAGTTGCATAGCGAACGAAATGAAAAACGGGAAAGGAAATGGAACACATGGAAATATAGCAGAAAGCATAGGTATATAGTGAAAACCAAACTTCTATTAATGATTAAAATATCAATGAATTATACAACACAAACTAGTTAGAATGGTGGTATCTTATCTATGAAGAGAGAGAGATAGAAACTACGATTGACCACAAAATATATTATGAGAGGTTGAAAGAATGGACTTTTAACATAAAGAAATAACACTAAAGGTCCAAAAACCCAACCCTAGAGGTTGAAGTGCCAAAAAGTTTGTAGACCCCAAGGTTGTTAGTCATTATATCAATTTCCTGGGGGTGCAACATTTGCATACGATCTATGTTTGGGGCGTAAAGTAGTTCATTGTAAATAACTATCTGGGACTTATAACTTTTGGTTGAGGCCAAGATATGCCATGGAACCTCTTAGTCCCCCTAGTGATAGCTTATCTATGAAGAGAGAGAGATGGCAGCTACACTCAATCACAAAAGATATTACAAGAGGTTCAAAGAATGGGCTTATAACATAAAGAAACAACATTTAAGGTCCAAAAACCTAACCCTAGAGGATGAAGTGCCAGAAAGTTTGTAGGCCCCAAGGTTTTTAGTCATTATTTCTATTTCCTAGGGCTGCAACATTTACATACGATCTCTGTTTGGGGTGCAAAATAGTTCATTGGAAATAACTATCTGGGAATTATACCTTTTGGTTGGGGCCAGGGTATGCCATGGAACCTCTTAGTCCCCCTAATGAAAAAAACAAAACAAAACAAAACAAACAAACAAAAACAAAACAAAACAAAACAAAAACAAAAACATTGTTTAGGGTCTCAAAATGACCCTAGAAGTTTGAGGCCCGAAAAACCATAGTAAAACTATAAAGAAGATAAAGAATCGTTGAGTCAATGGAAGAGATGGGTGGTCATTGATATTCACTTGTATCACATAGGTAGCAATATCATTTTTTTTTTCGATGGATTACACATCTTAAGGAAACTCGTTGGGAACTTCCCCTCATTTTGAGGATGGGACTTAGGTAAACTAGATTCTACAAAAGCTTGAGGCTTTTTCAACATAGGGATTAAGGTCGTTATAATAATATATTCAATAAGGTCTTATCAAGTAATTTTAGGGATTTCAACCTAGGTGCGGAGGATAAACTCCTTCTCTCGATTGTCCAATCCAAACCTAATTGAATCATGCATGTACACATGATAAAGCTAATATTAAGGTTGAGTGTTAGTGACACAATGAACTCTTGGAACATGTCACTACAAGGATTTTTGGGTAGATGTAAAGTGAATATGTCTCTAGCTTCTTGGGCCTTGCCAAATTTTGGTGGATGCATGTTGGAGTTATCTAACATTGTTTGGTTGCTATTTTGCATGACAAAATGGTGCAGCACGAGCTTAATCTCCCAGTCAAACATACTAGCTTCTCATTGATATTAATGGATTTAGGGTTAAAGTATCTTGAAATAACTCAATTAATGAACTTATAACTTTTATTGAACATACCATTACATTTCATGAAAATGAGAAATTCAACATATGATATAATTAGTGCACACCAATCATAACTTGTAGATCATATTTTGTTGCACGTGAGTAAATGAATTTTGCTACAAACAAACTCAAATTATAAAGTATCTATTTGGGGTCTTGCTAATATAGACAATGTCTTCCTAAACAGTAAATTTATTGTATTCCAAAACATCATTACTGAAATATATATATTTGAATTCCCCACAAGTGCATTTGGGTGACCTCTATTCTTCATATTTCAAGACAAGCCTTGTAATCTCACAAAAACTAAACTCACTATTCTACAATCATGGGTTAAGATGGGTTTGATACTAATTGATTCATCTTGACTTAGTCATGTATTGAGAAACATGATGATTGAGTTGTATTTAGAGAAGCAATGCATTTGGGTTGAAATGGTGTCATGGAGCACATGTGGTTTGCTTAATCATGAGCATTTTTTTCTAAGTGTGCTCTTCTAATTGTTACTTAGAAAACAAGTGTAAAGGAAGCAAGTCCACAATTATTATAATATTGTGTTCCATCGACCATGGTTGAGGATGATAATGAGCAATTGTGATGAATTAATAAAAAGTTCATAAGGAGGCATTTACGCATAACAAGAATCTGGCATAAATTCGTTCATGGTTGATTTGCTAATTGATGTCTTTCAAGTAATAAGTGTTTTCCAAATGTTTTCAAATATCACTAAATGCATTGCATTTAATCTTAGTTGGGTGCATTCCTTATGGTTCTAATCATTATGGAAAATGTTATTTCTCTAGTGAGATCGCCAATATTAGTATTTTTACCCATTCAATTATTGATATCCATGAGAGGATTAGAGAATCAAATGGATTAAATCAATAAACATACATTTATAAGCATTGATATTCCATAGTACTTTTTGAAGTTGCATCTAATTTAGCGGCCAAAACTAACATAGAGGGTCCTTATTAAATTAACAACATAAAAAATGCATTTTTACCCCAAACGAAGTGATCCTTATCCACACAGTAACAAACACAATCCACTTCACAACTACATAATTCACCAAAGAAGAAGAAGAGTTGTTGAATTTGGTGAGGAAGAATGATTGCATAAAAGTGGATAATATAGACTGAGAGGGTAAAGACGCAAAATTGTTTAGGTTGGGATGAAGACCATTTATGAAGAAATCATCGTGCCTATGGCAATACTCATCGTGGCGTATATCATTTCTCTAATGATATCCTTGGGACTAGAATTTTTACCCATTCAACTGTTGAGATAAATAAGAGAAACAGGGTATTGAATCGAACAAACCAACAAGCAGACCTATTGTATCTTGAATGAACAAACCAATAAAACTAGACTACTCTTTAAACATTGATATACATTATCGGGACAATCCAACAATTCCTAATGTTGAAATATTGGTCATATGAGCAATATTTTTCATAGTGAATCATGTGAGCAATATTGTGAAAACATTGATTGTATTTTACATTTGTTTGTTTCATTATAAGGGGGTAATATATCTATTAGGAAAGCAACTCACAAAAAGATATAAAAGATAGATGAATGCCTTAGAAAGAACCAATCCGACCTAACAGTAACAATATAAAGGCACAAAAATAACATTAGAGGGATTCTATGGGGCACAATAATAACAATATGGGGACAATAGGGGCGCAACAATAACAATAAGGGATACAATGACAATAGTAATGGGGGAATCACTAGTATTATAGGGACCTAACATGCCCCTCTCCTTCGAAAAAGTGTTGTCCTCAATGCTTGAGTATTTATGGATGCTTCTGTATAAAATTCTCATCCTCCCATGTGAAATCTTCAATGGGTAAGTTCTTCCACTTGATGAGATGCTTTGAAACTGATCGATTTCGTAGTTGTTGAGTTCTTGTTTCTTTGTCTGCTTGAGGTTCCAATATGATTTTTCCTTCCTCATCAGGTTTTGGCAATATTGTTTGAATTGGAAGCTTGTCACCGATAACCTTCTTTAAGCATGAAACATGGAAAACTGGGTGCACTCGGGAAGCTACAGGAAGCTCCAATTTGTATGCCATAGTACCTATCTTTTGCAACACCTTGTACAGACCATAATACTTTGGTGATAATTTATTATCCTTCTTAGCTTGCTTGAGGGACATTTGTTTATATGGTTGTAGCAGTAGGAGTACCCAATCACCTACATCAAAATTTCTTTCGTTGTGATGTTGATATGTCTGTTGTTTCATTCTATTCTGCACCAAGGTGAGGTTATCCTTTAAGAGTTGGAGAACTTGTTATTGATGCTCGATGTGATCTTCCACTGCTTAAACCTTGTAATTTTCTTTTAAATATGATGCGATGGATGGTGGATGATATCCATAAAGTGCCATAAATGGGGTCATTTTTGTTGCAGTATGGAAGGAAGTGTTATGCCACCATTCAGCCAAAGGCAACCATTTGACCCATTGTGCCTATTTATCAGATACAAAGCAACAATATATTCTTCCAAACATTTGTTTACTATCTTAGTTTGCCCATCACATTGAGGATGATAAGATGAGCTATGAGATAACTGAGTACCAAGGCAAGAAAATAATTATGTCCAAAAATTTCCAGTGAAAATGGGATCTCTGTCACTTATAATAATCTTTGGGTTTCCATGTAGCTTTTGAATTGTTTCCATAAATGCAGTAGAAACTATACTTGCTTTAAATGGATGAGATAATGCACAAAAGTGTGCATACTTGGTAAGTCTGTCAACTACCACCATGATAACACTCTTTCCTTCAGACTTGGGTAAACTTGTGATAGAAACCTGCTCCCAACGTTGGCTTGGAATGGATAAAGGGTGTAATAGTCCTGGGCTCTTAATTGTTTCAACTTTAATTTGTTGGCAAACCAAACATTCCGCCACAAAATTTTGAATATCCAATTTAAGGCCATCCCAAAAAAAATCCTTCTTAACCCTGTGATAGGTTTTTAGAAATCTTGGGTGCCCTCCTAAGGGAGAGGTGTGCAATTCCCTAAGAATCTTTTGTTTGAGTTGGGAATTCTTACATAGGTATAACCGATCCTTGTACCATAACAAATCATTTTTCTAGCTAAATGTATCAAATGTACTGCGATCTTGTTGTATCTTTTGAATGAGTGCCCACACTTCCTCGTCATTCTTCCATTCATCCCTTGCTTCATTTATCTAATCTGGTTGGATAATAGAAATGGCACAAATAAATTCTTCTACATCCTCATCCTTTCTTGAGAGTGCATCTACCACAACATTTTGCTTCCCTTTTTTGTAGATAGTTTCAAAGTCATAACCCAACATCTTTGTGACCCATTTTCGTTGCTCTTCTGAAGATAATCTTTGTTCTAAGAAGTATTTAAGACTATCATGCTTTGTTTTTACCTTGAAGTGTCTTCCCATTAGATAGGGTCATCATTTCTTAAATGCATGTAGTATTGCTAACATTTCCTTCTCATAAATAGCTTTGTGTAAATACTTTCCTTTGATTGGACGACTAACGAAAGCAATGGGTCTTTCTTCTTGCATTAAAACACCACCAATTCCATTTCCTAAGGCATCACATTCCACAATAAAGGTTTTTGTGAAGTCGGTGTAGCTAAGACTGATGCTTGGCACATTGCTTCTTTAAGATGTTCAAAGGGCTTCGTTTCTTTTGGAGTCCATGAAAATGCATCTTTCGTCAATAATTTTGTTAGAGGTGCTTATATTCTCCCATAATTCTTAACAAACTTGTGATAATACCCTGTCAACCAGAGAAATCCTCATAGATGCTTTATGGATGTGGGGATTTTCCATTCCTTAATGGTTTCAATTTTGCTAGGGTCTACCTTAACACCTTCATGAGATAGAATATGACCCAGATATTCCACCACTTGTACTCCAAAGAAACATTTGGAGATTTTTGCATATAATTGTTTCTCCTCCAATAGTTTGAGCACCATGTCAAGATGTTGGACATGATCCTTCCAAGACTTGTTGTAGATTAGTATATCATCAAAAAATACTAACACAAATTTTCTACAGGTTTGAAAATGGAATTCATCAAACCTTGAAATGTAGAAGGTGCATTAGTAAGGCCAAAAGGCATGACCAAAAATTCGTAATGACCCTCATGAGTTCCAAATGTTGTTTTTGGAATGTCTTTAGTCTTCATTCTGATTTGATGATTTCCTAAATGAAGATCCAACTTGGTGAAGTAAGTTGATCCATGCAATTCATCCAATAATTCATCAATGACAGGAATGGGAAATTTATCTTTAATAGTGAGCTTGTTGAGCTCCCTATAATCTGGACGCACGCGCCATGATCCATCTTTCTTGTGAACCAATACTACTGGAGCAAAGAAATAACTTTGACTAGGTTGAATTATACCAGCCTCTAGCATTTCTGCAACCGTACATTCAATTTCACTCTTTTGGACATAGGGATATCTGTAAGACCTGGTGTTTGGAGGAACACTTCCTGCAATCAAATTAATAGCATGATCATGACCACAAATAGGTGGGAGGCCTTTGGGAGTCTCAAATACCTTGGAATGATTGTCCAAGACTTTTTGGAGATCTAGAGAAATGGATAATTTCGATGTGGGAACCTCTAGTGGACATAATTGTGTAATTATGCCTCATTGTTCTATCTTTAGAAGCTTTGTCATTCCATTAGAGCTGATTATATTTCCCGGTTTCCCTGCGATACCCCTTAATTCAACTTCCTTTCCTTCTGAAGAGAATTTCATGAAAAGTTATTGAAAATTAAAAGCTATTGTACCCCAAGGATTGTAGCCATTGGACTCTAAGTACAACATCAACACCACCCATTGGAATGGAAAGCATTGGGCTATTCAATACAATTCTCCATGGATAGCTTGATATTATGGCCCAGTTTCTGAGCAATTTATGTTCCTCCACTTGCAACCATCACTGACATCAGTGTTGATATAGGAAGCAATTCAATCCTTGGCTATCTACAATGAAGAAAAATTATGGTACTTCCTAAAATCAACACTATTACCTTTTTCTTTTGATATGTCCTTCTATCTTGATAGTTTGAGGAGTGGTAATTCCAGCCAATGCATTACAAGATATTGTCGGATTCATTTTTTTATTTTTCTAGGGTTTGTTCCTGGTGTATATCTTCTTCTTTTAACATTTCTTGTTCCTTTTCTTCCTCCTCTTCACAATCTATGTAAAATAATTTCTTCTCTCCACACTTATGACATTTAGTGTATTTGCTATCACAACTGTAACAAAGCCCTTTTGCTCTTTTTTCTTCCAATTGTTGTGGTTTCAACCTTGTAGGTTGTGGATGGCTAGGGGCAGTAACACTTCCATCTTTATGATTGTGAGTGGTAGGCTTCCTTGTTGCCATAATTTTGCTTTCCATTCTTCTTACCAACTTGAATGCCTTATAAAATGAATCTGATTCCCAAAGGCGAACCTCATGTTGGATGTTATCTTTTAAAGTCCCTATGAACACATCAATCCTATGCTCCTCTGGAATATCTTTCACCCTTGTATTCAATTTTTGGAAGTCCTCAATGTGCTCCATCATTGAACCCTTTTGTTTGAGATTTATCAATTGGCTAAAAAAATTGTTGCTTTTTGTATCCTCATAATGTGCTATCATTTCATTCGTAAAAGTAGGCCAAGTGACAATTTGTTTACAAGAGCAAAGCCATCGATACCATACAAACTGATTTGGTTCCAAATATAAAGTTGCAATGCGTACCTTTTGTGTGTTTCGCACATTATGGAGATCGCAAAATTGCTCCATCTGTAGTATCCATGTTCTGGGATCCTTGCCATCAAACTTCCTCATATCGATCTTTGGAACATGGTGGTTCTTCGATCCAATGTTAGAGCCTATGAAATCATGATTAACATTTATTTTGTTCTCATCATGAGTTCCCTTTCCTACCCTTTCGCCATTAGTAAGCATTTATTATAGAAACTTTGTCAAATTTGTCCTCAAATTTATCTGCAAATCTTCCATGCCTTTCTTTAAATCATCCATCTTAGCTTCCACACCATCCATCTTAGCTTCCATGCCATCCATCTTAGCTTCCATGTCATTCATCTTAGCTTCTACGCCTTTCTTTAAACCATCCATCTTAGCTTCTACGCCTTTCTTTAAACCATCTATCTTAGCTTCTACGTCTTTCTTTAAACCATCCATCTTATTTTCTATTACCTTTTGTGTGAGGGAAATTTGTTGCACTTGGTCTCGTAATTTTGATATATCATGTTGCATTTCTTCCTCTTCTTCATGAGTCATGCTAGAGCTTTCAGGTTGCTTACTAGGTGTTTTCATTTTCTTTCTCAGGGGCATCAATTATAGATAATAATGCTTCACTATGCCCTTTGAATTCCTTCAAACTAATTTTTCAAACCAAGCTTATGAAAAAATTTAAAAAAAAAAAAAACTACACAGCTTTTTTCACTTTGTAGGAGCTCGATATTGAATCTGATGTATCTATGTAATTTTGGATCTCCTAGGCCTGAAATTGCTTACTATGGTAACCTTCTGAGTAATCTTTCTAACCTCGTAAGTCTGATCAAGATTGGATTTTTCAATGAATAGTTATGCCAAATCTCCCACGATGACCTAAGTATAGACTGGTTCAGTAGAGAAAACTTGTACGACGTGCCGCGGGTCACTGTTTCAACCTTAGATTCTGAAAATGATACCTAAAAAAACTACAGTCTGTTCTCTTTCTGTAACTTCTTAGGAAAATTCAATCTGATGCTCAGAGCAAAAGTTATGACGATTTTCCCAAGGTGACCTGTTTGGAACATAATTCGAGGGTCTGCAAAAATCCTAACTTCCTCAAATTATATCTCCGAAAATATAGCGAGACAGGATCTGAAATTCGAACCAGAGGTTCAGTGCAATTTCGTCTCAAATGGGTTATTTTTGTAGCTTCTGAAACGTCACATAAAAAAAATAAATAAATAAAAAATATAAATATAAATAAATAAATAATAATAATAATAATAATCCTCGGAGGCGGGTGTTTCAATGGACTCTAGGTGGATGGGACAGGGGTGGCGCAGGGTCGACCGACACCTGCCAACCCCAAACCACATGGCCAGCGGTATGAAAGGCTCCATGCGGTCACAAAAGACATCACATGGCCTCACGCGATGGGAACCTAGACGGAACAGGCGAGCCGAGGATAGAATGATCGTCGTCGCTTGCGATTGGGATAGTTGGCCTTCGGCTGCATTGAATGCAGCAGTTATGGCGGAGGATAGCCGAGGCGCGGAGATTTTTGATAAAATCTGAGACAGCAATGGCAATTACAGAGGGCTTTCCAAGCACTGTTGGTTGGAAGACGGTGGGTTCTGGGAGAGGGTTGAGCTCCGTCATGTTGCTGCGACGCGCCACCTCTGGTTGGAAGACGGTGGGTTCTAGGAGAGGGTCAAGCTCTGTCGTGTTGCCGCGACGCACCCTCTGTTCGCTCAGCTCTCCTTTGTTTATGCCGGCGCGTTCGCTCATTCACCTACTCCATCATGGTAAGGCATAGGCTCATCAGCAGAAGGGGAGGCTCGAGAGGGGGAAGCGCTCGTCAACAATCCAGAAGGCGCAGCTCCTCGAGCTCTCCCTCCTCCACAGCAGATAATCCCCGTTATCCTAACACGAGAAGTGGGCGTGGGCGACTTCGCTCGGCTCCCTTCCCCCTGCCAAGGCGGCCGTCCCCCCACACCACGCTCTTCCACTTCAGGAGCACGTTGAACCAACCAGTCATCACGGCTACCATATCCATCCTGTTTACAGAGGAAGAGGCTCAGAGTAATCAAGGCCTCTGCTCGGGAAGCGCTTCCTTCAGGGTAGAGCCTAATCAGCCTGGAACTCGACAGAACCCATGCGCTGCCATGGAACTTGAGACAAAGGGGCAACATCAGAGGCCGGGGAAGGAGGTCGCGCATAATAAGGAAGAGGAACCAAAGCCTCGACAGGCCTCGCCAAGCAAGGCGATGCAAACTCAGGACAAGGAGGACACGCGGTGGGAGGAAGAAACTGGGGTGCCAAACCCGTTGGACAACTGTGAAGATTGGGGCTGCCCGATAGAGGAAGAGCCGGCCACGGAGCTTGTCATGCCCAATGCCAGGTGGCAGTTCTTTTAAGTTCTGGTTCTCTTTGTTTTTTTTTCCATGTAGGCACATCCAGCTGGATGTTATGCCGGATTTTGCTGACTTGTATGCTCGGTTTGGAAACAATATGGACTCTATGTCTTCTGGCATTTTCTGGATCCCTCCAGACTGGTTTCCCCTCTGTTGGGGCAGTCTCCAAACTAGTGTTTTGGAATGCTAAGCTTGACTCTCCCCTCTGACAGCAAGCGCATTCTCTGTAAATAGCTTTTTCTTATTAATAGATTAATCATACTTAGCAAAAAAAAAATTATAACAAAAATGCCACGATGACTTGTTTGGAGCAGTGAATAGGTTGGATAAGGTTAAGTAGGTTTATATTATAGGTTTATAAGAGTAATCTCAAACATTGTCCTCACACTCCTATCTATAATGTTGCACTAATTACGTTTTTTTTTCATCTATAGGAAAACAAAATTTTAATGAACTTCACTTTACATAGGCCCAAGTAGGTATGTGCATCGATTTTGATGTGGATATAATTGGATCAGCCTTTAGAAACCACTAAAAAGTGGGTATAATTGGATCAACCTTTAAACAACACTAAATTGACATCTAAACCCCTATAGAGTCAACATTTATAGATGGGTATATTGACATCTCTGGAAAGCATTATAAGAAGAACAATTGTGATGATAAAGTCAATTCACAATTATTTGACATTTATAGGTGTCAATATATCAAAGATAATACTTTTTTTTGGAGTTACAACCAATTTAGAGGTTAGAAACGACATAGATGCAATTGTTTGACTCAAAACCTTGTAGTTCTTGTCCACATTGTAATGAAGGAAATTTGCTATAGAAACACATACCTCCAAAAGAAAGAAAGAAAATGAAAGAAAACAATATAAATTTAAAACGGTACAGTTGAGCATATAACAAGTTACTTATTGCAGATTATTGACTTCTTAACAAAATATAAATATTCTCACCAAGTGTAGCCAAAAAATTCAAATATGCTACAACATACATGTTCCACTTGACCATGTAGGTGGCCTACTTAACATAGGTTCCCAGGACACAAATGACTCAATAATAATAATTCAATGACAAATAAGAGCATTGCCCACTTCTCTTATCCCTCAGTTGATTAGAGGAGGTTGTTCTTTATTTTTTATGGGGTTTGACAATTAATGGATTGTTTCTTCTTCTTTTAAAAATGCTTTAATAGAATTCTTAGTGTCTCTATTTTTAAAAGGTATTGTTAGAGAATCCATGCACTAAATAAGAGTAAAATATTGTAGTCTTTGTCATTCAGTCTCCAAAGAGTCAAACCATTGTTTTTGGGTCACTAAAGTGTTCATGATATTGTATGATCAAATATATTGGCCTTGATCAATATATGTGATTTTAGAAAATAGTGTAAGAAAATAACTTTTTGGTGTTTTATATCGGCCTCTTATGATCACACACCACCTTACGAAGCTCTTGAATATCTATTTGATCCATAATTAGAAAGATTACAAATAAATTCTAAAGAAATATCCAAATGTTACTTCACCTTGCATAAGAGAATATTAGGTGAGAAAGAGGTCTATTATACCATCTCTAAACAATTTTTAGACCTTCACTTACATACTATGGAGTGGATTTTAACATCCCCAGCACTTAAACCCCTATTGTCATTGTAATTGTAATTAATTAAATTATTAATCCATGTATGGGAATGTAAATCTAAATGGACAAAGGACTAAGAACAATTGTAATTATAATTTAAACATTGGCTGATCAAGCAATGAAACCTCGATATGGTATGGACCATAAGAAGTCATGGGGAGGAGGAAAGCCAACAAAGGGGATTTGGAGGGTTAATATTTGTCAATGAATTACCAACTAAGCCAAATCTTCATAAGGATCAATATTGTCAACCTTTCGCATGAAAATATCCAATGGGAATGTGTAGGAATAACTTCCAATCATGTGAGAGGATAGGGGCAGTAGTACCAAAACTGCTCAAGAACTATGGATAATTTCCCACTTAAACAATTCACCAAAAAATTTTGAACTTCCAAGGAAGGGCGGATATGAAAAAAAACCATCAAGAAAGTTGAACCAAAAGAGGACAAACATAGAAAGAAGTGTAGGTTGGCAACATTCTTGGAGGATAGAGAAAAACATTCTCTAGTACTAGATGGATGGATACACGTAAAGAGGATGTGTTGAGGGCAAGAATTCTACTCTAGGAGAGAATAAGGGAGATGAGAGAAGGCTCTTGAGTAAACCAATTGAAAACCATGTGCATGATTTTTGTTTACCTGAGTTTCACAAGAGAGTTCGGGGCATGAGTCATAGCCTAAGCTAGAGGTCTAAATGGATTGATATGGATTGTCTATGTTATGCATGAAGATGTCGGAGGAGGTACCAAGGGACTCTCAACTAAGAGAAGGAATCCTTTTTCATTGTGTAAGAATGGAATGACCATCTAATGGGAAAAACATTAAAATCCATACATGTAAGTGTAGAATTTTCTCTACAAATCAACTAGCTCACTGATATCATGTAGAAATTTCACCTGCAGGTCCAACTGATATATGCAATGTATTAAAGCATAATACTAGATTTACATCTACCATAAACCTAGCGGAAGCTTAATTGAACATGAGCAACATCAAGCATGAACACATATCACTGATAAGAAGGAATCAGTCACACATAACATAGAAGAATCTATCCGGGAAAAGCACCAGCTTAAAACCCCATCTTTGTATTATCAATCAAGTGGAAATCCTCAACAACATACAAAAAGAATTAGCTCAATAGCTATCCTGCTCTCTCTGTACTCTGATGATGTAGCTCATGGACTATCTAGGCCTGTATATATAGGCTCCACAAGTCCTCCAAGCCCCTATTTCCTTGCACAATTTTGATTGGATTCCAATTCCATAACATGTGTAAATTGGCCCAAATCATACCTGTTGTCACCTCAGGTCCAACTACGCAGTACTAGAAGGAATAATATTCCTTCCTCATACAAGGAATATTCACTAGGAATATCCTAGCAACTGATAGTACATTGTCCCTCATCTGATCTCAACTGGATCTTTGTCTGAACTGCCATGCATCAGTTATCCATGAGTGAATACTCAGTTATACGAAAATACCAGTTGTCACATGCATGTAAGCATCAACAAACTGGTTTAGATTAATTTAACAAACTGTTAAATTAATCTAACTGGACTTGACTAAGTTGAACTAAGTCAATTGATCCTCTCAATATAGAACTCATCCTTAATTCCTCAATCAGTGGAGCAAATCAAAGACACATTCCCCAATCAGTGGAGAAATTATTGCATGTTCTCACAAAGACTTCAAGTTTGATTTTCCTTAACTAATTAACTCAAACTGAATTAATTAATTAATATTCAAACTGCTGGTAAGACCAAATTCAAATTTTACTTCCTATTTTAGACCATGGACTGCCTAAAAATAGGAATCCAACCAGAACTTCTATTTTTAGCACTTACATTTTTCATTCCCTGTTGCCCAATCCAGCATTAATACCCAAACTACTATTTTTAGCAGTGCTATCTTTAACACTTTTATTTTTAGCAATTTCTTGTTGCCAATTTTCAACACCCCCTCTCAACAAGAAAGGCTTCCTCTCGAACCCGATCCTATACCTTTGGAATGTTCTGCATGCAACACTTCTACCAGTGTGATTGCTCCATCAACTCTCGGAACAAAAAAACTCCCAACTGACCTCTCTGTTGGGCTAGAAACATGCTCTGATGCTGAAGCTCTACCTGTTGCTGACAAGTGCTCCCTCTCTGACCTCTACGCTATTGCAACATCTCCATGCATCTCACACCATTGCACCCTTCTCTGTTCTACCCTGCACTGTGCAACACACTTGTGCCTCTCGCATTGCTACAGCGTTCATGCTCTGTGCTGTCTTGGGATTCCCTGCACTGTAGCTCTCTCTGTCGCTCCATCCGCATCTATCTCTACCCAATCAGTCAGTTCCTGCTACTCCACATCGGGGCTCTTGTAGTAAGGTCTCATCCAATAGGTTGGGTAACTCAAGGATCCTGCCCCTCCTCCTTGGGACGATCACTCCACATCACCCCACCTCCTACTTGGAGGTATGGTTGCATGTGATCCCTCTGCCCACCTAGCTCGAAGTTTCCCCTTACTGGAGGTCTCTGCATGAGTAGATGTCTCTACTCGATCTCCACTCAGCTTCCACTGTTGTGGTTTCTCCACAACCTCCTGAAGTTGTTGCACCAACCGTGGCTCCTCCACAATTGTCTGAGACTTCTTCTAGCACTGCATGTTGAGAGGTAATATACTCTCCCTCTCAACCACCAAGTCTCCATTAGTTGCCTTGTTGCTCAAGGATTTGCATGCATATTGAACCTCAAGAGCATACAGGTTCTTGACCTGCGAACCAATTTGCTTCACTTGTCTAGTGATGATGTGTGTTTGGTCAATTTAGTGTGATCTAAATTTCTATTTAAAATGTCAACCCGGGGTTCGTAAACTGACGAAGTGAAGTGTACTATATGTACTAGATAACCATTTTCTTAGTCTTTTGTCATTTTAAGCTTTTTAGTTTGTTTTTGGATTTATTTTTCCTTAATGTGTGATGATGAGGATGAAAGTGAAGTATGGAGTGTAGACGGTGATGGTTTCTAAACTTGAAAGTGATCAAAGGAAAGCTTTACAATAATTAAAGTGAAATCAATTCTTAAGAGAAAATAAATGCATCAAATAGTGAACTAATGACAATGGCCCAGTATCCTTGCTGTTGAAATGAAAAGAAAGCAAAAACTTGAAAAACAACTCAACTTAAAGCAAAGCAACTAATTCACACTACTTTAACTTTTCAGATCCTTTACCCTTCGGCTCAATCTACCTGGTGGGAAGTAATAATAAACAAGTTAAGCAATATGATATTTAACTGGCAAGAAAGTAAATTGCATAAAAGAAACTAATCACACTACTTGAATTCT
>APFE030583540.1:110644-196786 GCA_000404065.3 Pinus taeda | reverse complement strand
TAGAAAGAAACCATAAATTGATGAGCAGTATGATATCTAAATAGCAGAAAAAGAAATAAGCAATTCACAACTTAAAAAGGACAATGCTGAATTTAAACTTCAGAAAATGAAAGTTAGTAGGAAGGACAAGATGATCTCATATGTTAAAAGTTATCAAAAAAATGAAAAATTGCCCGGGCTGCCTAAGAAAACCTGTAGAAAAGCACTGATCAGTTTACAGCTCTAAGAAAACAAAGGTGAAGATATAAACAGCAGAAACATAAAACAGCATATTATGTACAAACTAATGAGAAAAACAAAAACATAATAAAGCTAAATAAAAACTTTACAAGGCTTCAGCATGCAGGGGCCCTCTGCCACTTCAGCCAATCAACAAATAATCACACGGCTGAACTCAGAAAATTCTTCTCATGTATTAAACAGCAGCATATAAAACAGTGGGGTAATAAGACAACCAACAGTGCGGAATTACATAAACAGTTCAGGATTCATACATATCAAAAAGCTTTTTCACAGCGTTCAATGACGCGTTATTTATAATGCCAAAATACTAAAGCTAACTAACAACTTCTACGCTATTAACTGTGTTGCTAAAGACACGTAGATCTCTTCAGCTGAGATCTAGTGTAACTGTCATCGTGTTTCTTAAATCTTCGGAGTGGTTGGCTGTTAGATTTATGTTTCAGGAGCGATCTCTAGGTGTGCTGGTGCCTTCGTGAGCTGAGGACTATGCCACGTATCATTCACGTGCCCAAAATAGTGACGTGCCACCGCTGAACTCTTTGGATGGCCTTGTCTTTGACTTTGGTTGACCGCGGCCTCTCATGGATGATTTAGCCGATTTGAAGGCACACGTTCCATGTATCTGCCACCTGGAGCTTGCCCATGTAGCTCGTTTCTTCATAGGACACCTGGAGCACAGCTTTTAACAAAATAGCTGCGGAATCATGTGCTAGCTGCGGAAACCTGTGCTGGCTGCGGAAACTGACAAGTTTCCGCAGCTGCATGAACAAAAAAACTAAACCAAACAACAGTCATAAGTATAGTCAGAAAACCATATAAACAGTCCTTTTTAGACTATAATGCAATGATTTAATAACTGGGTGAATGAAGTGAGTGGAGAAAGAGGCTAAGAGGGTGTATAGGAAGGTGTAGGTTTGAGGCTCAACAACGTGTCTAAGGAAAACCTTTCCCTCATTGAAGACTACATCATAGCCTCTGTCTTCCAGCATCACGATCGACACCAAGTTTCTCTTCAGTCCTGGTACATACTTGACATCGGTCAAGGTAAGGCGAGCTCCATGCTCCCTCTAAAAAATAATCGTGCCTACACCTGAGACATTATACTTCTAATCATTACCCATCACTATGAGTATCTGGAGATCTTTCTCCTCCAAAGTACTGAACAAACTCTTGTCGCCGGTCATGTGGAAAGAAGCTCCACTGTTAAGAAACCAACCACCTCCCACCATGGATGAAGCCATGCATGTGAAGAGTGTGAAATCCAACTCAAACTATGGAGCAAGTGCCTCACCTTCAGATCCTTCCCCAGATCCCTTCTTGGATTTCCTTTGTGGACAATTTGCAGCATAATGGCCCACCTCATGACAACGAAAGCATCGCACTTTCAATTTGTCAACCTTATTCCCAACATTGGAAGAACTGGATTCGAGAAGAGAAACCCTATCCTTCCCCTTCTTTGCCTTACTCACTAAGGCACAATTCTCCTCGTCCTCCATGGATGAAGAACCATCTTTGGTGCTCCGTCTGATCTCCTCCTGCATTAAATCCGACCATAGTCTTTCCCAATCTGGCAATTTCCCCCTTCCATTAACTGAGTCCTGGTAGCTATGCCAGCTCTTAGGAAGGCCAAGGAGTGCTAGACTCACCATATCATCATCAATTGTCACGACCCCTACACTTGCAAGCTCATCCCTGCATGTGATGAGCTTGGTCAGATACATAAAGATCATCCCATCCTTTTCACACTTGATCTTTCAAAGTTTGTCCTCCAATGCCAACTTCCTCTAATCACTGTTATTCTGATATAAATCTTTCAATGTTTTCCACATTGCAAATGGAGTCTCTTTCCCATGGAGGCTCGAGATAATGTGATCTCGCACTCCCTCCAAAAGAATTCTCCTAGCTCTAGCCACACACTTCTTCCATTTCACCAGTTGAGTAGCATCAGTAGGCTTAGGGACTTCTTGATCAATGAAGTCCTTAAGGCCATTATCTTCCAATACTACCTCCATGTGATCCTTCCAAGCTATATAGTTTGAGCTGCCATCAAGGGCATACTCAAGCCTCAAACCATAGAACGCCATCGGTGAAATAGATGTGATAAGAACTTGAGATCTATATCCCGAATAATAAATTTAGAATTCCTTCTTGTATATTGTTCTTCCTTGTCACCTATGCTTTGATACCATGTCAAATTTTCTCTACAAATAAGCTAGCTCATTGATATCATGTAGAAATTTCACCTACAGATCCAACTGATATCTGTAATGTACTAAAGCATAATACTAGATCTACATCTACCATAAACTTAGCAGAAGCTTAATTGAACATGAGCAACATCAAGCATGAACACATATAACTGATAAGAAGGAATCAATCACACATAACACAGAAGAATTTATCCAGGAAAATCACCAGCCTAAAACCCCATCTCTATATTATCAATCAAGTGGAAATCCTCAACAACATACAAAAAGAACCAGCTCAAAAGTTATCCTGCTCTCTCTGTACTCTGATGATGTAGCTCATGGACTATCTAGGCATGTATATATAGGCTCCACAAGTCCTCCAAGCCCCTATTTCCTTGCGCAGTTTTGATTGGCGTCCAATTACATAACATGTGCGAATTGGCCCAAATCATACCTGCTGTCACCTCAAGTCTAACTACGCATTACTAAAAGGAATAATATTCCTTCCTCATGCAAGGAATATTAACTAGGAATATCCTAACAACTGATAGTACATTGTCCCTCATCTGAACTCAACTAGGTCTCTGTCTGAATTGCCATGCATCAGTTATCCATGAGTGAATACTCAGTTATCTGAAAATACCAGTTGTCACATGCATGCAAGCATCAAAAAACTGAATCTCATTAATTTAACAAATTGTTAAATTAATCTAACTAGACTTGACCAAGTTAAACTAAGTCAATTGATCCTCAATATAGAACTCATCCTTAATTCCTCATTTAATGGAGCAAATCAAGGACACATTCGCCAACCAGTGGAGAAATTATTGCATGTTCTCACAAAGACTTCAAGTTTGATTTTCCTTAACTAATTAACTCAAACTGAATTAATTAATTAATATTCAAACTGCTGGTAAGACCAAATTTGAATTTTACCTCCTATTTTAGACCAGGGATTGCCTAAAAATAGGAATCTAACAAGAACTGCTAAAAATAGAACTTCTATTTTTAGCACTTACATTTTTCATTCCCTGTTGCCCAATCCAACACTGATACCCAAACTGCTATTTTTAGCAATTTCTTGTTGCCAATTTTCAATAATAAGCATTTCAGAGAGGCATCAAGGAACTCCTGGTTGACTGAAGGGCTCTCCTTCTGCTATGCAAGCTCTATTCTGACCACATTAGTGTAAGTTTTAACCATGTATAATTATTTGTTATAAACATATTATTAATAAAACCAAAAAAGATACAACATCAAACACACAAATTTACACCAAGATTTTATCGTGGAAACCCAAACTCGGGAAAACCAATAAGCCTTATTTTTATTATATTTCATGTACAATATTATAATATAGTATATATCTTACACCATATACGAACTACCAATCCAATCTTAGTTCCTTAACCAAAACTACAAAACCACAGGCAAAACCACCATACACCACAAAATAACTTTGAGCAAAATCGCTGGCCAAAAACAACAAAAAAAAAATCAAAAACTACCTAAAATTTTATTTTTATTTATTTATTTATTTATTATTATTATTTTTTTTTTTTCAGGGCATTACTCTGAACCCCATGCAAGGGGGCTCGCCCCCCACAACTAGGGGGTTTTACCCCCCCCCCCTTAGATACCCCCTAATATTTGTGGTGCATGTAAGCCATGCGAAGAATATAACACATACCCAACAATTGAGATTAAGTCATGGTTCTATAGGTTGAAAGACTCCATACTGACCTTTGAGTGGATGAAGGGGAGTGGCCTTCATCCTTACACCACTAGTAGTCAGAGAGATGTTTCCCTTGGGGTACTTGTTATGTAGAGCAATTGAGAAACTACAATTTTAGCTAGGCAAGACTTTGGGCTTGGTGTAATTTGAAAGGAAATTATTAATTAATTTGATGAAGGAAAATATCCTTCATGACTCCACCCTATAATCTTGAGTAGAAATTCCCACATGGCTTCATGGTCTAGCTCAGGGGTGGCCAGTTGCAAGAAATATTGCAACGAAGTTGAGCCTATGGTGGGGTCGAATATGGCTCACCACTCATCAATTTTAGATAGCACAGGATCTTGATTAGATAGGTACCCTTGTGGACTTCATCTTGGTAATGTAAACTATGTTAATGAGAGAGAAATGATCATTGTTAAAATGTATCGTGTTTATTTGCTTGTCTACGTAATGGGAAATATGGCCTATATGATGTTTATTTATGATGTGAAGTAATAAATTGGTTGAAATGGTTGTATAGTGCTCATGTGCCCCATCATCAACTTTTAATGTACTTTTGTGTTATACCTTTCATGTTATGGATAGGAGGTAAATGGGACATTAAGCATGGGACTAAAGGACTTTTAGTTATAGTAGCTAGTGTCATTGGTTCATTGTTAGGTAGAATAGAGAAGTTCTAGGCTAGTTGAAGTAGTCAAAGGGCCTTTTGAACGATGTGGATGTTAGAGGCATGAACAAAAGCCTTGAATTCAAAATGGGATACTTGCTGGAAAGAGTATTCTCAAGGCATTTGATAGAAAACATGGCAAAGTTCATTAAAGAACTCTAGAGATGTGGGAAGCCAATTGAAGGTTTAAATAAGCCACAATGTACACTAGTGTAGACTGCTGACCAATGGGAAGATTTTCCCTAGAGGGAATGAGAGGCTTGGAGACCTCATATGGAGTAAACTACATGCAAAGGCATCTTTGGCTTATTGAAAGGAAGACCCCGTAATTGGTAATAAATGGAGGTTGTTGGTTGACTTTGTTGACTAGTGGAGACCTTTGTGTCACCAAGAGTCTTTTGTGCAAATTAAGGCCCTGTCAAAAATATCTCTTTAGCTTTTAGGACAAGCCAAGGATTCTCTCAGTAGTCAGGCATTGTTTAGGATGGAGTTTTGGGTTTGAATCTTCATTTCATGCTAAAAGTAATTATGGAGATAGAGACCCTTAACACAATATTTCATTGGAAATTTGGGGATTGGTAGGTCTCGTCCTTACCCCTTGGTCACCTGGTCGAGATATTGTTGTGACTAAGCACCATAAAAATAAGGGGCTTACCAGAATACCAAAAATGAAGAATAAAATAAATGTCATTTGAAAGAAACTCTGGTATGGCACGTTGTAGTCAACAAACTTCACTTGATGACAAAACTCATGGTTTCTGGCACGTCAACTTATGGCATCAGAGTATCGGATCGTCAAGACTCCAAAAGGATGAAGTCATGATGACATTAGAAAGGATGACATGGTAGTGCCATGTGTAACCAAGATTTGGTGTTTTTGGCATGTCAACTAGGCAAATACGAGTGACAGATGGCACACATTAACAATACCATTTGGAAAGGGACACACCAACATCGACCATGTGTTAGGTGGTGATTGTATGTTAGAGAATGATGTGGCATGTCAAGTTCTCATATTGACATATCGAAATATCAAGATTTTATGAGGCTTGTACTATGGAAAATCTTCGATATCCAAGTATTTTCGTTATACATGCTAGCAATAACACGTGGTAGGGGACACCTCAACTTTCACCACATGTCAAATTATGATTGGATGTCAAAAAATGACATGGTAGCCTGAGTTTTTTATTGGCTTATTGATATATCAAGAATTTGCAAGGAATTATATTTATAGTAAATGCTCGATATCCTATCATTTTCATATCCTAATATTAGCATATCATCCCATGGGGATATTGGCGTACTGACATATCAGGTTATCAGTATATCATCATATCAAAACTTCAAATAATTTAGGGATGCGCCCTTTCATAGAAATGTCAATATAACAAGGTTTAAATATTTCATGTTGTTAGTAGACATGAATAAATGTGAAAGTGACATGTGGCCAAAGGGTTGCCACATGTATGGTGCTAATGTGTCCTCAAAAAGGTAAGAATTTTTAAGTGGGCATAACTTTGTATATGGAACTCAAAATAAGATGAAATTCTATATCGTTGAAAATTTATTAATGAGTAGAAGATGATGGTGGTATCAAAAATATGATTTGAGATGATGGAGGGAAGAGACAAATTTGATAACCCCATCATAAAAATAAACCTTGAATGTTAGATCTAGACACCCTACATCCTTAATCAAAGTTTAATGGGTTAGGACTATTAATAAGTGGTATCAGAGATGTGGTTCAAAGACTGGGCTTGAATGGGTCATAGATACACCACATAAATGAAATTAGAGCTCTGGTATAAAGTGGCATTAGAGCTAAGGTTCAACACTCAGACTCAATGGGTTTTGGAGGTATAAAATTATCAAAGATAAATTTGGAAGCTCTAATACAAAATGGTATTAGATTTGTGGTTCAAACATTAGGCATGAAGGGCAAAAAATACACCATGGGGATAAATTTGGAACTCCACTCCATAATGTTATCAGAGCTAAAATCTCAACCTAGGCCTAGAGGGCTAGAGATACACCAAGAGGATGAAGTCAAAGCTTTGATACTGAGTGATATTAGAGCTATGATTCAATATTAGAGCTTAATGGTCTCAGGAAAGGTAAAATCATCAGGTTCAAATACTATGTCTAGAGGGCCAGGGATGTATCACAAGGATAAATGTAGAGCTCTAGTAGAAGGTGGTATCTACTATAAAGGAATATCAAAGTGGCTTACAAAGGTACCAATTTGCTACATAGTGGTCAAAGCAAAGGTTCAACACTAAACTTGGATGTGCAAAGAAGGCAGACTACCAAAGTAAAGATGCCAAAGTAATAGAGTAAAAGTTTCAAAGCAAGGAGTACAATATTAAGGTTGCACAACAAGGAACCCTTTGGGTACGACTGGCTATGTATACCCAAGAATATGATATGTACAGAATGGCATTGTGACATGTGTAGCAGATCTTTGTTGAGAGTTTTAGGTAGGACTATTAAAGATGCAACAAAAAAAGAGATTCATTGGAATGATGATTTTCAAAGTTACAAAGGACATTGCAAGATGTTGATTATACATCCCTTTAATAACTCAATAATTAATAAATACAAAAGAATATGGCCAAGTAATTTAGACATGATTATGAGGGGAAATTTCTCAACTTATTTATTGTTGATTTGATGCTTTATTAAATTCTTAAATAGTTGTAATATGTTGATAAATAAGAGCATAGGCATTATGAGATGGCAAGGGATTGTATAGCTAGATTGCAAATGCATTGACATGCATGAGGATAATGTGATGTTGAATGCATATAAATAATGGTTGAACATAAATGTGATGCGTTTGTGGACTTATGGGAGTCTAGTGTCACAAGATCATTATGATGTGTAATCATGGATTGATAAACGTGTAATCATGGACATGTTGATTGTATGGATAAATAAGTTGATAAAGATGTTGCATACAGTCTTGTGGGGACAAGGCTAGGGACGATAAATAATTACTCAAGAGTTTGGTGAAGAGGAGTGCAAGAATACCCCTTAAGACATTAGTTGACAAGTAGCATCCAGTAATTGTTCCCAACCAAGCAGGTATGGTTTGGTATGCTCAAAATATTGAAAGGGAATTAGGTAAGAATGCCCCTCTTGAAAATCTAAAGTTTGTAATGATATGAATGCATAAATATAGAATAAATCAAGAGTTGGATTTGATAAGGGTTTGGGTGACATTAACGGTCACGTGATCACTCCATGATATTTGGAATAAATGATTTTTTATTGGTTGTTTTCGCATGAAAAATGACAACATATTGTACCTATGAAACATGTCAATGAATGGCTATAATTTTTTTTTTTTGTTCCTTGGAAAAAATCACAATTTTATTCAACTTGAGATAAGTGACAAAATTACATTTTCTATATGTTTAAAGCCTTCAGAAGGGAAATCCTCTCGGCTATTGGAAATTAAAAACAATAAAGTAAACAAAAGTTAAGTGTGATAGTAATCACTTAACTTCTCCTTTGTTCCTTTCTTTTTTTCTAGACCTTTTGTCGTCCCCGATGATTGGGGTCCACTGGAACCAATGCCAACTCTAACGTAGAAGTCAATGGATGGGCTTCTTTATCTGAATATGAACTCTCAGATGTGTGTGCCCTTTTAGTACCCCCTAATCCATTTTTATTGGGCCTCATTTTCTGTTGATTTTATCCCTGGTTCTCTGTAATTTCAAATTCTTTTTGTTCATGGGTCTCCACCCCATCTTGGTTCGATTAGCCTCTTCTTCTTGAACTAGAAGGTCCTTCATGTTTATCTCTTCTTCTTCTTTTGACATGTCAGGGGTTGAGGTCTACCAACCTTTTGGTTTACGAACTTGCCTCTTTTACTTCTTTGGGTTCTTTTTTCCCTGAGCGCATGTACTCTGCATATGACCTATTTGAAAGCATGTGTGGCATCTGTATGCCATATTCTCATAGTCTAGTACTTGTTTCCAATAGAATATTTTGTGCTTCATTTGTATGTGATCAATAAGACATTTACCCAGGTTAATCTCTACACAGATTCTAACAAAGGAAAATAGGCCTATTTTTATCTCCCAAAGTCAATTTTTTTGTATTTTCCCAGTGTATTTCCTATTCCCTCTAGGACTTTACGGTGCCAAAATGGGAGAGGAAGCTTTGGAAGCCTCACCCAAACTATCATTGTTGAGACCACCATGCTAGTGGCATCAAACTCTGGGAACCATGGGGTAATGAAAAGCACCACATTACCCCAAAACCAGGGTCCATCATTCATAACAATCTCTAGATCTTCCAAAGTATCAAATTGAACAAAAAAAAAAAAAACCTTTAAAGCATAAATCAATGTCACAATTTGAGGTCCAAGAGGAAAAGACCCATTGATGTAGAGCATCGGATTTAGGCCAAAAGCCATTAAATATGCAAATCGCCTTTGGTTGAAGATGTATGGACCCAAGTTAAAAGGAAGTTGGTTTGTTGAATTACAATCCTTCCCTTGAACTACATTCTTGAATGAAACAGATTCTTTCGCCACATCTGTGTGAGAAATTGGTCTGTTTGGTGTTCTAGATCCTAGAGCTCCTCCACGCAGCCTCAAGTTTCAAACTATTGTTGAATTTCTAGTGATACAATAATATTTGATCTGAGAAGAGTCCTAAAGCCATTTTCCTTTTAAACTTTTAAGCTTTACAGGGATACCCCACTTGTCTTCTATACTTTGTTTCATAATATTGATAGAGTCTGAGATTTTTGTCCAAAAAAGGGAGGTCTTCCCATTCACACTCTTTATGAAAATATGAAAAATATTCCTTTCCCTCTCTATGCAAGATTCATTCTGCTCAAAATAGATGGCACATTCGTCTTCCCTTTGTGGGAGAAACTCCTTTTTGCGCATAGTCAAAGGAGCCTTCGATGACCCCAACAACCTGAAAACAGAGCATGCATTAGTCTATGAAACAAAGAAAAAATGGGGATGACTCGCAACCCTGTTCATCTCGCTATCCTTATCCACTTCAAAAAAATTGGGAACAAAATTGAAAAATAAATTTTAAAACCCACATGATAACTTTGCCTCAAGATCTTGGTCGCTTCACTACCTTAGGCTTGAGAGTCGTCACCATTTAGAGTCTTTTCCTCACCCACGCGTAATAGTAACAAGTAATTGTAGAAAAATGTTTTATCTGCCATAGGTAAGAGCTTTAGAAACCATTTCGCTTTGACCACGATGATGTTGGGGTCTACAATGCCCAACCATAGTGCCCCACCTACCATAAATCTATCCCTTGTCTTGCGGCAACAAATGGACAAAGAATAAAGCAAGAAGCCCTAACCCTAATTACAGAACCCATCATCTCATGTCAAATGGATATAAATTCTCATAAAGGAGGTTTTTTTTTTGGCATTTCATGAATGTATAAGAATAACAAGAAATATGTGAATATTGCACAATTATGACAATGTGCATGATTGAGACATTGTTTGAATACATGGTTGAATGTGTTTTTATGATTATGCATCTAAAATGGATTGGTAAGCAATTGAAATGATTATAGTTCGTACTAAATCCTTGAATTGAGATCACCTTAGGGATTGCTAAACATTGCAACCAAGAATATGATCACATGTGAATGGACTACCATAAATTCTAATTAAGGAAATAAAGCCACAAAATTTGAAGATAACAACTAATTGTTTTGTGTAGCATAATGGGTTGAACCCAAGGGAAGATGTCCAACCTGGTTGAAAATAATTACTTAGGGGAAATAAGGCAAAGTGTTATTAACTCGAACTATGCAAGGAAATTAAACAGGGAGAACCTTTGATTCTCTTCCCTACTAACATTTTATTAAATCAACATTGGAATGTAACATTATATATGCATAAGAATGCTTGCATGAGTGATATAAAATGGGTAATGATCTTGGTATACCTAAGATTAAAACAACTTGTATGCATAAGAGTGTAGAGGGGAGGGACCCCCTAGGCTATTATAAGAAGAAGTTTGGTTGATACACCCTTCTTTTGAAAGAGATCGAATGATGAAGTGCCTTTAACTTGAAAATGTTGATTTATTGTTGATATATGTGAATTTATTGGTAAAGGATTTGTCAATCCAGGAGGTAACTACACGAATTGAATTGTGCTTTGCATTAAGATGGAACATGGATATATACATGGAGAGGGAGACTATTAGGTTTCATCTCCTAATGTCTCTTCGTATTCCAATTCTCTTTATTTTCTATTTACAATATTTACATGGAATTACCTAATCCCAAGGATTAGGTGTCAACATTCCCCCCCTTAATCTGAAGGGATGTTAGTGAGTCCAAGCATCATTCTAAATCTTTCAAACTTTTATCTTCCAAGCGCTTTGGTGAAGATGTTTGCAATCTTCTCATTTGTGGAACAATGGCATAGGTGGATTGTCTTGGACTCAACATGATGTCGAATCAGATGGTATTTTGTATTGATTTGCTTCATTTGATCATGGAAATTTGGGTACTTGGCCAACTTTATTGGAGAAGTGTTGTCAATCAAAAGAGGAGTTGAATGCACTTGTTTCTCCTACAAATATTCCAAAATTTTTTTGAGCCACACAATTTCCTTTGTTGCTTCAAATCCCGCCACATATTCTGCCTCAGTTGTGGAATTTGTTGGAATTGATTATTTGTGTGACCTCCAAGAGACAACTCTTGATCCAAGACTCATAACATAACCTAAAGTGGATACCCTAGTTTATTTATCTCCATCGAAGTCTGAATCAGAGTATCTAATCAAGCTAAAGTCACCCACCTATGTATACTTAAGTCCAATGCCTTGAGTTCCCTTCAAGTACTTTAGTACTCTTTTTGTAGTAGACCAATGACCCTCACAAGGATTTTGCATAAAACTAGACAGGATTCCAACAAAAAATGAAATATCTAGTTTGGTAGTAGTGAGACAGTTGAGACTTCCTATGAGTTGTTTATACTTTGTTGCATCCTCAAATTCTTTTCCTTCAGTGGATTTGAACTTTAATTTGTGTTCCATTGGAGTAGTCAAAGGATTGCACTCGGCCATGCCAAACATGTTAAATAGATCTCCAATGTACTTCTTCTGAGAGAGGAATATAAACTTCAGATGTTGAGTTAATTCAATACCAAGATAGTAGTGAACATAGACAAAATCTGTCATTTCAAAACCTTTCCGTGATTCCTTCTTTATGGATGGAATGTAGCTCTCATTATTCCCTATCATCAAAAGATCATCTACATACACCACGAGATATACAATTGTTTTTCCAAATTTATTGACAAACAATTTGCATCATCAAGATCATAATGTTTGAAGTTCAGTTTCAGAAGATGTTGAGTTAACTTCTCATACCAGACTCGTTGTGCTTGCTTGAGGCCATACAAGGATTTTACAAGCTTGCATACTTTGTGTTTTTGGCCCTTCACAACAAATCCTTCTGACTCAGACATAAAAATGTTATCTTTTAGAGCTCCATTCAAGAAATCAATTTTTACATCCATTTGATGGACTTTCCAACCATTTTGAGTTACCGAGACAAAGAGTGTCTGGATGGTAGCCCATTTTGTTGTGGGGGAAAAGTCTCTTCATAGTCAACCCCTTCCTTCCGTGCAAAACCTTTTTCCAAAAGCCTAGCTTTGTGCTTGTCAAGTGAGCCATCTGCTTTATACTTTTTCTTGAATACCCACTTGCATCCTATTGGTTTGGTTCCCAAAGGAGGATCAACCAGCTTTGAGGTGCCATTCTTTATCAAGAATCATATTATTTATGCATCGATTATTTCCATTCATCATGAGAAGCGACTTCTTTGAAGGAAGTTGGTTCAAAATTTGTAGACAAATTCAGTTTACAATCATAAGAAATATCCACATCAACAGGTGAATCAAAATCATCTACATCACCTCCATTTTGTCTAGTTGAACTTCTTTTTCCTATCTTTCCAACCTCATCAGGATGAACACTTTCAAGTGTCTTTGTTAGCTATTTTGGAGGACCTTTCTAAGATTTCCCGGACTACTTAGTTGACTGAGATGGGGCTAAATCAAGATTTAGTTTCCCAATTCTATCAATCACATCACTCAAAGTGTCATCAGTGGTTGGAGCTTCATGTGGGGAAGAGAGTGCTTTGGAAGAAGATTCAACAAATTGATCTAGTATAGGAACCCCCCCCCCCCTTCAAGATGTGGAATCTCATTATCAAATTCTTGAAAAGACTTGGCATGTCCGAATCTATCCAAGTGATCAAGTTTCTTCTCAACAACATTGTCAGTCTGGGAAGATTCAAGAAAGATCACATCTCTAGATATCATAAACTTCTTATTAACTTCATCATAGAGATGATATGCTTTGGAGGTATTTGAGTACCTCAAGAAGATACACTTGTGACTCCTTGCATTGAGTTTGTTTCTTTGTTCCTTAGGTATCAAGGCATAACATGTGGAACCAAAAACCCTGAGATACCTCATCGAAGGAATGTGGCCATACTGCATTTCATAGGAGCCTTGTTTTTTATAGCATTAGATGGATGCCTATTATTTATATACACAACACATAGGATTGCATCAACCCAAAACACCAGCTTAACATTCTTGAAAAACATCATGGAACGTACCATATTTTAGATTGTCATGTTTATTCTTTATGCTACTCCGTTCGGTTGGGGATTATAAGGCACGATTGTTTGATATTTGAACCCATGCTCAAAAAGATAGTTTTCAAATTCATTTGAAGTGTATTCTTTTCCATTATTAGTTAGAATAAAGCCAATGTGGGATTGTGCATCATTTCCAATCCATGCATGAAAGTTCTTGAATGTTTCAAAAGCATCAGATTTGTTCTTCAATAAATAAACACGAGACATTATGGTGTAGTCATCAATAAATGTCATCATATATGTATTATTCATAAGGAACAAACATTGGGCCACATAAATCAGAATGAATGGGTTCAAGTTTTCTATGTGCTCTGGAACGAGAATCATGAACATATTGTTTGTTGTGCTTTCCTATAATACACACATCACTTTGCTTAAGTTTCCTAGGAATTGTAGGCAAACCAATAACACCATTTTTCTTCATTAAACGAAGGTTGTCATAGTTCAAGTGTTCAAATCTAACATGCCATAAAAGACTTGATGGAAATGTACCTTCATCATAGTGAGAATTGTATGAAAAGTTTTGTGCACAACCAAAGGTTCCTTGCAACTTCATAAGTCTTTCTTCTTTTATCCCCGTCATGACAAGTGAGTGATCTGATGCTTTTTTGACCTTGACCTTGCCATCAAATATATGAATGGAGTGTCCTTACTAGCAGATGTGGACCAAAGACAACAAGTTTCTCCTCATCTTTGGAGGTATAGAACATCATGTAGAAGAAAGTATGGAAGACCAGGGAGTTTGAGCCTAGTGGTGCCAAGCCTTGATGGATTGAGTTTGGACTTGTCTGCAAAGTATACTACTCCATCAACATTGTTAGTGAATTCTTCAAAGAAATATCTCTTGAAATTCATGTGGCAAGTTGCTCTTGAATCAAGCAACCACTCATCCTTCCATGAATGAAGCATTGAATAAGTCTTTAGTTACTCCAATGTTGCAATGTGCCAGAACATATTGAGCAGACTCAGGTGCTTTACCTTTTGTCAGGGGTTTTACCTTTTCTTTCATTTCTTTCCTGCTCAATTCTATTCCAAGGCAACTTACATGTGGAAGCATCATGTCCATCTCGATTGCATCACATGCAATGAAGATCAGACCTTTCTCCTTGGAAATGTCTCCCCCCACCCTTGCCTTTAAAATTCCTCCTTTGTCTTCCTCTTTAGCTACCTCTTCCTCTAGAAAAATCTTGTGCGTGATTCTTCTCTTTTTGTGCAAGGGACACAACCTCTTCAGTAGACTGAGGAGTTGCCTTCTTCCCAAAATCTTTCTCTCTCTCAACAAACTTCTTCTCAAGGGAGTCAAAGGTAATCTCCTTAAGATTGCCACTTGCTTGCATGACTCAAGATAATGTGAATAAGTGGGATATAGTGCCTTGACTTAAGATATGAGAGGAATGTCTATTTCAACACCAATGGATTTTATGTCATGCATAATGGATCTTACTTATGATGTTAAGGAAAGAGGATCATCATTTTTCAATTCAAGACTGAACAACTTAATCATCAATTGAAGAACTTCAAGTTCAAAGTGTGAGTCATACAACTCCTTCGTCTTCTTTAAAGCTTCAAAGGCATTTAAGAATGGTGAAATATGTCGACTCACCTCTTTATTTACTAATGTTGTAATCAAGGCATAGGCCTTGTTGTTCTTATTTTCCCAAATGGCAAGCTTCTTATCTGAAGTGGGCTTTCCAGGTGCATTGTCTCCTTCTCCTTCACAAATCCCTTTCCATAACTCATTGCAAATGAGGGCGTGTTTTATCTTCCGAGACCATTCAGGATAGTTCTCCTTACCAGTGAGAACCAATCCCATAATATATATGAGTGAATTCATCTTAAAATTTTAGTTGGGCTCAAAACACTTGTAATGTCTCTGCATTTAATTAATTTGAATGTAATCATGTCATCAAATGCAAACTCTCACTATTCAAATAAAATACCATTCATACCATACACTATCATATGATATATAATACCACTCACACCTATTGTTTTTTTTAATACTCCATTTACACACTTTACTCCATATACTCCATACACTTTATGATTTTTTTTCAAAGCATATTATATAAGTATGCCACCACTTATATGACCATACGACCCCCTTTAAAACTCAACTCAGCCTTTACATATGCTTACATAAAAAAATATTTAAAAACTTCAATGCACAACTCTAGCAAACTTTGGAACTATAGTCGTTGCAAACATTTCACCATTTAAAATTGCATATAAACTCATAATGTATGCAACACATAAAAAGCTATTCAACTTAACTCAATACAACATATTCATACCACTCACGCAACCATTTAACTTTTGGAGGACGTCATTGCAAAGCTCGAAAACCTTCCCAATGCCAATACCAATCTCACCCTCACAACTGCTTTGAACGACATTCGGAAATTATATTACAGTCTCAGCATCTCCATCAAGATTGAATCCTGCTTCACCAAGGCTCTGCTCATTAAACATAGAGCCCATCAACAACAACCCAACTCTTCTTCTAATCTCAAAGAAGAGGAAAACGACAAGAGATTGTTTGAAAATTCCAAAGAAACTGCAGCTAGAAAAATATTTACCTTCTCAGACGACGACTAATAGACTATAGCGGATCAAACTCCAGAACCATAAAGTCATTTACAAATGACTGTAGAAGTATCAAAACTCTCTCTAAACAATCGGTCTCGAACTTCTAATAAATGGGGAAGGGAAATGTTCACTTATGGGGAAAATGCTCTTTACAGTGACCAAACAAGTGAATGTACAAACAAAGATAAAGCCATGAAGTAGCCTATGTACTTCGTTCCTGGGATGAGGTTAATCAATGCAAAGAACTACACATAGAGAGCTTGATCGTGACTTCACAAGTAAGGAGACAAAGGCGCACGATAACAAAAGACAGTGCACACAGAGATTTGAGATTCAAGAGTAATCTAAAACGAAATTTGAGTGGGAGTAAAGAACTGTATGCATTCACAGGACAAAGGACAAAATAGCGAATCAAGACAGATTTTCTATCAAGGGAAAGAGGTAGAGGACAGAGAATAATGGCAGGAGTTACAACAAAACAACTAATTTTGGGAGGACAGAGAATAATGGCAGGAGATATAACAAAAGCAACTAATTTTGGGAGTTAGCTCTTATACCATGTCAGGTCAGGGGGTAACTCCACGAATTAAACTGTGCTTTGCATTAAGATGGAACATGGATATATACATGGGGAGGGAAACTATTGGGTTTCATCTCCCAGTGTCTCTCCATCTTCCATTTCTCTTTATTTTCTATTTACAATATTTACATGGATTTACCTAATCCCAAATATTAGGTGTCAACAAGATTGTACATATCAATAGAATAAATTGGTTGCTGATTATAAATGTTAAAGTACATGGTGATATTAATTCAATTAAAAGTTGGTGTATGAGTGAACTTGCTTATTAGGAAAGATACATACTGTGCTTCAAAATTCAAGATTAGAGGACCACTTGGCTTAAATTAGATTGGAGGCAAGGAAGCACCTTTAGCCATTGCAAGAATCTTAAGGGCAATGAAAAATGCAAGCCTAGAGGAGCTATATGGACACCTTTGATAAAATCATTAACTGAACATGCATAGTAATGGCAACCATGTAAATATGAAAATCGGTTACACTACAACAATGGGTGAGTTAAAGGAATTGGGTGAAAACAAAAATCCTTCAGGTTGAGTTTTTATTGCTTTCAAAATAATTCAATGGAATGCTTGTATTGCATGAATGCCTAAGAAGGGTATGGTCAAGGCAGAGAACTACCATCACATAAGATTTGATAAAAATCTTAGAAATTTGTGTGAATTGTCCAGATGTACAATAGTGAGATAAGTGAGTAACACACTTGCTATTCAAGTAAGATAATGGTCATTTGTGCCATGAAAAATGTGGGCTTGTGAAATTGTGAAGCCCATGAGAATGAAATTTGGTCCACTTGGAAGGTTGTTATTGTGACTTTGAAAAGGGAATGGTTGAGAACCCAATGAGTCACTACAACTCTATTTGAAATTTTGAAATGTTGATTTGACCAAGGCACACAAAGTATTGGAGGAAGGAGAGGTGCTGAGGGACTGCGCAATCAATGAATGGCTACATTTTTTGTTGTGTTAGCCTTTAGTAGCCATGCTTTGTTGTGTTAATAGGCTTTGACTTAACATTTGAACAATGGAATCCTAAATACTATATGTAAAGGAAAGAGTGAGAAGGAAACTCTTAACCTTTAGCTAATCTAAACTGTTGACATGAAAAGTCACAGTGCCATAGGCTTTCCTAAAATAGTTGCAACATGATTTTTAAATGGATTTTATAGTGCATCGATGTTTCCTTTGATTTCACTTCACATGCAATTGAACATAATGTAATGATTTTGGAATAGATTTAATAATTTTTGTAGATTATATGTTGTAAGGATTTCACACCAAAGAAACTAACACATTGCAACTAAGTGTGAAAATGCAAATTGCAGGGAGAATTCCTTGGGTGTGGCATGGAATGTAAGCCCTTAATGAAGGATCAAATTTTTATCACCTACAAAGAGCCAAGCATTTTGAGAAGAGTCTTCTAATTATGGGACTTGGTTTCTATATGCAACAAGTCTGGAAAAAAATTATGATTGAAAATTCCATGATAAATCTCTTAGGAACTGCATGCATGTGATGTAGTTGAGATGGTGTATCTATCCCACAAGGACGGATGGTGGCTATAAAATAGAGTGGCACAATAGAAGACTTGGAAGTATTCCATGTAAAGTGTCCTTAGAGGAACATAATGAATGCCCTCGGTGGAACAATTGAAGGATGTAAAGTAGAGAGCCTAGGAAGAAGGCCACTAAAGTGGTATTGGAACCCATGACAAGAGGATCTTAGTAAGGTAGACCGACCACAAAATGGGATTTCCTAAACACCGGTATGGGAGCAAGTTGATCGAATGCCTTGGCTATAACACTCTAACAATCTCTTTGATATTACTAGATAGGAAAACTTTGGTTAGGTGAATTGCCCAAGGAATGGGATTTTTTGGACACCGAAATGGTGAATAACTATCAAGAAGGGGAGACTCAACACACGCTCACCAGGTGAGGGGTGTGAATGGATATGTGTAATTGCAAGCGGCGAAATAAAATTGTTTCACGTGGATGATTAATGAAGGAAAGGATATCCACACAAATGAGTATCACGAAAAAAAAAGAAAGAAAAAAGGGTCCATATTTGTGAAATTCTGACAAATGCTCATGCTTAGAAAAATAATTTTAATAAACGTAATCACTAATAATTATTGTATGAATTCCATAAATTTGAAAGTGACCAAGGCATGAAGAAAATACTATTTTTTAAGTAGTGGAATGGACAAAGAAAATGAAGAATGATGTTGATACGAAGGAGCAAGGAAGCGAGTGTACTGAAAGGTGAGAAGTCTAGAGGAGGAGGGAAACCAACAAAAGGGATTTGGAGGGTTAATATTTATCAATGGATTGTTGGTTGAGCCAAATGTTCATAAGGATTGAGATTGTCAACCTTTCTTGAGAAAATATTTGGTGGGAAGGTGTAGTAATAACTTTCAACCATCATGACAAGAATGGGGCAATAATGTTAGGACTATTGAAGAGGTATGGATCGTGTGCCACTAGAGGGTTTCACCATAAATTTTTTATTTGACTAAGCATAGGAAAGCTTGACAGGAAACTCATTAAGGAAGCTGACACGAAAAAGGATAGACAAAGAAAGAACCATAGGCAAGTAGCATTCTTGGAAGATGGAGAAAAACATTCTCTCATGACAGAAGGAGGGATACACGTAGAGAGTATGTGATGAGAGTAAGAATTATTCTCTGGGAAAGAAGAAGGGAGATGAGAGGAGGTTCTCATGTAATCCACAAAAAAAACCTTGTGCATGATTTTTTGTTTGTTTGTTTGAGTTTCACGAGCAAGGTTAAGGAATGAGTCTTGACATGAGACGAATGGTCAAATGGACCGATGAGGATTGTTTATGTTATGCATGAAGATGTCGGAAGGAGGCACAAAGGGACTCTTGATTGAGTAAAGGGCTCCTTTCATGTTGTGTGGGCCTAGAATGGCCATTTGTTGAGAAAAAAACATTAAAAGTTGTGCACCTGAGCACTCAAGAGAGACACCGAGGAACTCTTGGTTGATTGAAGGGATCTCCCTGTGTTGTGCAACATCCATTGTGACCACATTAGGAATGAGATTGGGGCTTGGCTCTATAAACTAAAATATTCCATGCTAACCTCTAAGTGGATGAAGGAGGGTGGCCCTCATCCTTATAACACTAGTAGTCGAGGAGATGTTGCCCCTTAGGTGTTTGGTATGTAGAGCAGTTGAGAAACCACCCATTTTAGTTGGTTATGGCTCTGGGCTTGGTGTGATGTAAATGGAACTTATTAGTTAATTTGATGAAGGAGAATGGCCTTCATGACTCCACCCTATAATGCTAGGTAGAACATCCCTCATGTCCTCTTGGTCTGGCTCAAGGGTGTCTAACTACAAGAAATATTGTAGTGAAATTGAGCCTATGCTAGGGTCGAGCAGGGTTCACCCTTCATCAATTGCAGAAAACATAGGACCTTGGTCAGATAAGTACCCTTGTGAACTTCACCTCGATAATGTCAACGATGTCAATGGGAAAGAAATGATCATTATTGAAATGCATTGTGTTTATATGCTTCTCTGCTTTATGGACAATATGGCTTATATGATGCCTATTTATAATGTGAAGTAGTAGATTTGGTTGAAATGCTTGTATAATGCTCATGTGCCCCATAATCATCTTTTAATGTACTTATGTGTTATACCTTTAATACTAAGGACATGAAGTAAATGAGACATTAAGCATGGGACTCGTGGACTTTTAGCCCTAGTAATGACCAAAGTCCTTAGTTTATTATTAAGTTGACTAGACAAGCTCTAAGCCAAATGAAGTATTCAAAGGGTCTTGTGAATGATGTGGATGTCAGAGGCATGAACAAAAGCCTTGATTTCAAAAGGGGAGACTTAAGGAAAAGAGTCTTATCAAATCATCGGATGGAAAACATGAAAGAGTTCATTAAAGAACTATGGAGTTGTAGGAAGCCAAATGAAGGTTTAAATTAACCATAATGTACACTGGTGTAGACTGCTGACTAGTGGGGAGGTTTTCCTTGGAGGGAATGAGAGGCTTGGAGGCCTCAGATAGAGGAAATTGGGTACATAGGCCTCTTTGGCTTCTTTGAAGGAAGACATGTTAATTGGTATTAAAATGGAGGCTTTTGGTTGATGTAGTGGCTAGTGGAAACCTTTGTGTCATTAGGAGTCTTCTATGCCAATCAAGGCCCTATTGAAAATCTCTCTTCAACTTTTGGGACAAGCTAAGGATTCTCTCTATAATCAAGCCTTGCTTGGGAGGGAATTTGGGGTTTAACGTTTTTTTTTCGAGCTAAAAACAACTATGGGGATGGAGACCCTTAACACAACACAACATTTCATTAGAAAATTGGAAATCGGTAGGCCTCCCCTTAGCCCCTAGTCATTGGTTGAGATAGGTTTGTGACGAAGTGCTAGAGGATAACAAGTTTACTAGAATATTAGAACCCCAAGAGAATGAAATAAATGTCATTTGGAAGAAACTTTGATATGGTGTGTGTGTGTGTGTGTTTTTTTATGAACTTCACTTAACAACAAAATTCCTAGTTACTAGGCACGTCAACATATGGCACCGTAGTATCAAAGCATCGATACTTCCAAAGGATGATGTCATGATGACGTTAGAAGGATGGTGTGGTAGTGTTAGGTGGAGTACACATGCCACCCCAATTTGTTGTTTTTGACATGTAGTCTAGGAAAATACAAGTGACACATGGTACATGTCAACAATGCCATATGTCAACATCTACCATGTGCCAGGTGGTGATTGGATGTTTGAGAATGATGCGACATGTAGATATGTCATATTGGCATATCGATATTTCGTTAGGGTTGTACTCAGGAAAATCTTTGATATCTCAATATTTTTGGTATACACACTAGCAATGCTTCATGGTAAGGGACACATCGCCTTTTACCACTATCAAACTTTGATTGTATGTCATAGAATGATGTGGCAAGTTGAGTTGTCTACCATCCTACTAGTGTATCAAGAATTTTCAAGGTCAGTTAAAATAAACCCCAAATATCTAGGTATTTCCATATCAAGATATTGGTATATTGGGCTACTCAAATATCAACATGCCCACATATCGAGATATCAACAAATCAAACCATCGACATGTTAGCATACCAAAACTTCAAAGAAATTGGGGTGCACCCTTTCATAAAAATGTTGATATGATGGGGCTCAAGTATGTCGAGCTCTCAATGGATGTGGACTAGTGCAAGAGAGATGCATGTATAAAGGGATTTCATGTGCCAATGATGTGGTCTATGCATTGCTGATGTGGCCTCAAAAGGGTAAGATTTTTCAAGTGGGGATAAATTTGTGCTTGGAACTCAAAATGAGATGAAAGTTATATCCTTGGAAAGCTCTTAATGAGCAGAAGATGATGGTGGTATCAAAAATATGTTTTGAGATAATAGAGGAAAGACGAAAATTCAATAACTCCATATTCATAATAAACCTTGAAGGTTAGGTATACCCTGCATCTTTAATTAGGTTTTAAGGGGCTAGGTATGTTATAAAGACTTGAAAAATAAATTAGGGAGAACCCAAAATATTCACCATTGAAAAGGAAGAAAAACTCACTGAAGACCATAAACAAGAATGCATGAGCATCACTTTCAAACACCATAGGTATAGATAATTATTAATAATGACCAATCTCATAACCACACTCAATTTTAAACCATGACCCTAATTGCAATACTTGCCAAACTCAAATTTTATACCCTTGTTAACACTCTTTCTGAAATTACAAAGAGTATCTCGAGTATTGATGTACAAAAGGACTACTTGATAGCTAGTATGAATGACATAAGGAGAAATGTAATCTTGAAGTCCCTTTGTATAGGGTGAACAAATTCTTGAATGAGAAAGGATTCCTTTTAAATCCCCCAAAAATGAAATCAAATTCTATAAAGCCATAATTGTTTTAAAATTTTATAAGATGCTTCCACCTTTGTCCTCATATCAAAATAATAGAGCCAGTTCCAAGACAAGATAAAGGGATGGCATTTATAATTTATCTCTTCCAAGGTGGGATTGACTAACACAAAGCCACCAAGTGACTTCTCTAAATGCAAAACCCACCACTCAACACAAAATTAAACACCATAGATATAGGGCATTGCAAATTCCATCCTTCTTTGGCATAAGATAAATGGCAAATGAAAAAAATGAAGAGAAGAAGTAAACAACCAACATGCTAGATCAAACTACCAACTAAGATACTGCAGGGCACAAAATGGCATGAAATTCCTTGATACTTAATCCTCAATTTCCCCACTATCCCACTTAGAAAAAGCTAGGTTGCAAAGGTGCATTCAATTACCATGTAGCATCCTTGAAGTTGCATGGGAGAATGATGGGTGTGCGCCCAAATGTTGTCTTCCCCATTGTTTGGCTAGTGGATTAGTGTATTATGCATCATTGCTACATTAATCGTGATTAACACCCACTTCAAACAAGATTTATGGAATAAATATATATTTGAGAACCCCATTTTTATACAAGGTACTTAGACTTAGCTTTGCTGCACTTTTTTCCAAAGAGTGGGCTTCCTCATTTAACTCCCTCTTTAAGTGATAGAAGGATACATTATTCAAGGATTGAACTTCTTGCTTGATTCTACATTCGATGATTTTTAATTTGGAAATTTCAGGTGTAGATTGGCTATTCATTGCTTTTACTATGACCATTAAATCTATAAAGTCTGATGGGGAGTTCATTCATGCTTGCTTCTTTGGTGAGATACAAACCACAAAAGGGAGCATATGGGGGCCACATCTTGTCGACTAATTACAAGAGCCTAACTCAAAGGGTGTAAAGGAGAATTGACCTTGTGACCTCCCATTAACAAGGTGCTTTTAGTGACGAGAACTCAACCAATTGAGGTAACCCTCAAGGCTCTCTTTGAAGAGGAAGTTGCTAAAATTGACGAGGATGAATGATTGCAAAAATAGCAGACTAATCTAAACCAAATGAAAAAATCTACAACTAAAAGGGTGTATATATCAAATGTTTATTGATAATGTAATGCCCTAGCTGTAATATTTCTTCTAAATCATATCAATCCTTTTACACTTCAATAAATTTATAGACAAAGACTACTAATTGTTTAATAACATTTATTCATCATTCATTAAAATTCATTTTTAATATGATATTAGAAATAAAAAATAGTTTTAATTCTAATATTCTTTTAAAAAATTGATTGTATCAAGATGTGCTCTCCAACCTAGTATGGAAGAGATGTTGTAATTTCATGTCGAGTTATGTTATGTAAACATTTTGACTCGGTGAAATTACATAAAAAATTAAAAAGAATTAAAAAATAAAAAAATTATATCCCATAAAGGTAGCTCAATTGGTGATTATGTAAAACATGGGATTCAAGGTTTAAATCCCCATAGGTTAAGACATTTTTTTTTTAAATAACTAAACCAATCTAGATCTATCTTAACTTTGAATTTACCAAGCGCCTAGAGGGAGAAGGATTAAATCTCTTGAGGAGCAAACCTCAACCTCTTTTAGAGTACATCTTGCATTTAAGATAAATCTAGGTTGGTTTAGTTATAAATTATAACTATAATTACAAATACGTATATATACATGTATACATGTATATACGTATATATATAGGTATATATATATATAATATATATATATATATATATATATATATATATATATATATACACACGTTTACATATATACGTATATATGTATCTATATATATATATATAATATGTATATACGTATATATGTATGTATATATATGTATACATATATATGTATATATGTATACATATATATGTATATATGTATACGTATATATATGTATACATACATATATATGTATATATGTATACGTATATATACATATATATATATGTATACATATATATTACAATACATATATACATATATATGTTACATATATACGTACACACACACACACACACACACACACACACACACACACACACACACATATATATATATATTTATCCATGGGGATTTAATCCTTAAATCTCATGTTTTGCATAATACTTAATAACACAACAATCACTAATTCAGCTACCCCCGGGCTATCATTATGTCCTATAGGGCAGCGCAATTAGTAATCAAAGTAATGTGACAACTGAAAGATCCAAGGTTCAAATCCCTCGATTATGACTTGGTTCAAGGAGAGGAGGACAAGTCGCAGACCCTAGAGGTTTACTAGTAATTACATGTCATAGGATAAAAAAATAATAATACACGAATTGTTCATCAAACCACTTTTTTTTTAAACATAATGTGAATTTATATACAAATATACTAGTTCCCATAGGATAAAAAATAATAAGACAAGAATTGTTCATCAAACCACTTTCTTTTTTAACCATAATGTGAATTTTGTATTTATATACAAATATGTGCCTCCATTGCAGCGATACATGAAGTAGTACATTGCTATATCTTCAAAATTTATGTTTGAGTCTTCTTATCCAAGAAAACTATAAATTTTCGCAAGGGACTCCAAACTAGACAACAAAAAATGAGATCTCGTAGGTATATGCTTTTCAAAATTGACCCAAAAAAAACAAAATCTATAATTTACACCATTCATTAACACACAAGTCTATATCTTTATTAAGATAATAAAAAACATAAAAATATGTTATTGAAAAGAACCTTTGTGATGTTTTTTAATTCTTTTCATAAGACTTTCTAATGTTTTATCCTTAGAAGATGAACTCTTCACCAAATATAAGAGAAATTATCTAGTTATTTTTGGCTAACTAAATTCCTTAGTAAAAAGCATAAACTCCTGCTTAATTGTTCGCCATACATTCTAAGCCCCATGAATATTTTACAACTTTTACTTCTTCTAAACCATAAAACACCCTACCAAATCACTTAAAATTAAAAACCTTTAACCAATAAAATTAATTTTAAAACCCTAATAAAATTACAATAAATATTTACAAATCTAATTGTTGTGAAATGTTTGAACTCAATTTAAAAAATAATAAAAATATCAAATCAGTTAAAAATAAAAATAAATAAATAATGAAACCATTTAAAAAACAAAAATAAATTAAAAACGAATAAAAATAATAATAAACAAATAAAAGAATGAAAATCAAAACGAGAAATAAAAATACTAAGAAACAAATAAAAAAATGAAAATCAAAACGAGAAATAAATTAACAATGACACAACCAACTCCATCCTTTATCAATATATAATAATGCTTCAGTTCCCGCCAAAGATAGTGACTGGTACAGTTTTGCTTCCTTCTCAAAAATACTCGCTCACGTTGAGCTCGGCAGGAAGTGCTCAGTTTTCCAGATGGCGATGGAGGGAGAGGAGGGTTTGGATTCTAAGCTTCCCGAGCTCAAATTAGGTTCGTATTCGTTGCTTCAATTGCAAGAGCCATTGTCGTTCTCACAAATTCAGGCACAAAACCCATGCTTGATCTTTGTGTTTTGCTTCGCAGATGCAAAGCAGGCTCAAGGATTTATCGCCTTTTACGGGAAGCTACCGCCTGTACGTTCCCCCATTTATGTGCTGCTTGAAATTCTAGTTCATTTTAAAACCCTGCCTATTCAGCTCACTTTCTAATTTAATCTGTGGCGGTATGTTTTGCAGAATGATCAAGCCGTTCGCTTCTTTGACCGTCGGGTAAGTCCTGGCCTTTCAGGTTAATTGCATTGTCTGGATTATTGTTCTGCCCATTTTGGTGAAGGGTCACCCCTGGGGCAGTTAAAGCTAAAGGGAATCCATGTTAAGTACTCTGGCCATCAACCCCATGGCACGTTTCTTGAAACAACCAAAAAAAATCTAAAAATATCATATAAAGCAAGCGATTATTGAAATCAACTTCCAAACAAATCTAAAAATGTAATGCAAAGCAATTCAAAGATCTCATGGGAAGTTATGCAATAGGGCATAACAGTAAATGAAGCTCAATGGAATGGATGAAAGGCTGTTTACCACACCAAATCAAATAGAAGTTGAGTACAATAGGGAGGTTAAAAGTTAAATAGCAATTTATTGTCGATAAGGTCTTTGTTTGATGCGAAAGCAATGCTGTGCACACCTCACCACTGCCAAAATCCGTCACATGCATGTTTCTCCCCTCGTCCATAGTTTCATCCATGCAAGGGGGCCACCTTCTCTGCACGAGCATGCTTTCATGTCGACGGGGACATGTGTAATTTCTGTGCTATTTGACCTGCCAAACTTTAATGATATTTTTGGCCAAGGAAAACTTAGTGGTATCCTCTTCTCCTCTGTGCAATATAGAGATGGACGACAGCTTAACTGCAAGCCACAATAGCAGCTGGTAACCCAGTGGGACTTAGTCGGACTGAACTTTAGTCAGACTAGAACTGAAGATGTCACGGCAAACTCTGCCATGAAGCAATCTGTTTGAATCATTCGAGCTAACCTACTGGGCTAAAGCCTTAATAATATTTATGGGCTAGGATTGAAATTATTGCAAACAGGCTTGTTTGACCTTAAAGATTTGAATTTTGCTGGGTAGGATAAAATAGTGTTTGATCTTCTAGGTGCTAGATGCTGGTCTGGATTTTATATCAAGATCAGGAAATTAGTTTGAAACATGAGTGTTGGGTGCAGTCCTCTATCACTCTCATTAGTATCTTGCATGATCTGATCTCGAAATTACCTTTGTATGCATTTGTCTTGACATGGAATGTTGGAAATACACATCCAAATCATTGAAGCGTCTCTGCTCTTCTATATCATTTTCTAATTAAAATAGTCTACATGGCACCTGTTGTGGCGAAGAGCAAGGGTTTTTCTTTGATTATTGCCCATATAACTAATTACATCTTATAAATCAAATTGATTAATAGGTTCTGAACACATGTATAAATATGGCAAATAAGTGCTTAACATGAATTAGTTGAGTCTTTGTCGTTAAAGCATCTTTGCTATCGAGAGGTCACAGGTTCAATTCTCTTGACACCCTTGGGGTTAGGCTTCGTGGTTGAGGCAGCAGTAAGTCCCTTTGAGTGGGTCTGTTTGGTACAAACATTTCGTGAATGTAGCCATCACCGACCTCTGGAGTCTGTAAACCCCACACACACCCCTTATAGCTCCTCTAAAATTTGTTATAATGTTTGCATTTTTTTTGTTAGTTCTCAAAGGGTAGGAGCATGAGGCAAGGGACATGAGAGGAGGAATCTTGTTCTCATTCAATGCTTTCAAAAATTGGTCAATAACGATAATGGTATATCTCTTAAGTCCATAATAGATCTAACTCAAACAATTTGCATTATCATGATTAAACATTTTAGCTTTTGCTTTTCTCATACATTTCTAAAATAAAACCCTATGCTAATTTTTCCCAAAGTAAGGAACTTATTAAAATTTGAGCATTAACGTTTCTAACATCCCCTCTTGATGACCATTTAATTTTCCTGTATAACAAACATCTCCTTGAATCTTTGAACCTTCTCCTCAATGCTTTTTGAAGATGTATGACAATTAATCCTCAATCCCACAAATATAAATCTATTCTTTTTGTTTGTTTCTCTTATGTTCCATAACCTAGTTGTCGTGGATGCCAATACATTAGGTTTTGACACGAAGCATGAAATTTTTTGTGGGTTAAATAACACTTTGGTTGTTGTAAAAGAGAGGTGTGGCTTGAGGTTGTTGGAGGTTCATATCAGCAAGGAGCCTCATCAGCATATTGATTGATATGTTGCATTGATTATTGCTTTGTAATATGCTTAAATGGAGGATAATGTAATGGTTGGTTGCTTCTTACTTATGAAATTACTTTTGAAGCTATGTTGAATATTTAACCTACAACCATCGTTTTTTTCATTGATACAACATGGCAATTTGAATCAATGTGTCCAATCAAATAGCGAAATTATACTTATCACTATGCACATACTTATCAACATTGTGTAATGTTCTTGCTATATAGCTCAGTCGCTCAGAAGTTATCGTTACTTTGACATGCCAGGTTCTTTTTTCTGTGTATTTCGATTGAAATATCTGCATTATACTTGATTTTGTAGATCCATTTGCAACCCTTAGCATTCTTGCCTTTAGACAATGCCACAAGTCCCCAGGTTCCATTGTTTTTTATATAATATTATTTAACTAGCATTGTTATATCCCATTCATCTTTTCTATGTGCATCTTCAGATGAAATAGGTTCATATAGAATTAGATCTATGGCCATCAAAGCAATGCTTATTTTCATATGAAGCTATTTGTTGTCGGCTCATTTACTTCTTTTTAGGAAACGATAGAAGTACCCAAGTTCCATTGATTTTTTATTGAATCATATTCACGCAGCTTTGTTTTAACCAATTCTTTATTACAATGGCATCTTCAAATGATACAAGTCCATATAAAATTAAAATTATGGTTTCAGATTTTATGCTTCTGTGATTTATGATATAATGCTTAAATTTTCCAGAAAAATCACATTGAGAACAAAGGGTTGACGTGTTTCGAACCCAGATCTAGGTTCATCATTAGGACCAGGATGAAGGGAAAGATAAACTGACAGAAATATATAAATCTCAGAGATGAAACGGTAAATTCCCAATGATTAAAGAAAACATGTGAACGTTACAAGACCAAAATCAAATCATTGTTTATTTTATTTTGAATTTTTAATTTAAAAGTAGATTCTAACAAATTTCTATTATAATTTATTAAATAATAATAATAATAATAATAATAATAATAATAATTAATTATTAATTTTTAGATTCTAATATGTTGTTATTAACAAATTTTATTAAAAAAAATAAAAAAAAGTAAGATATTAACAATAAGCACAACTATTTAAAAAAAAAGAGAAAAAAGAAAATAAAATGATAGATTCTAATATTTTGTTATTAAAAAAAAGAAAACAAAAAAGGAGGAAACTAACAAGGGAAAGAACAAAGAGAAGGGACCCACAAGCTGCTTAACTTCCATCCATCATCCCTATTAAGAGTTTTTCTCCTCTTTTCAATTTCAATGGCTTCTCTTAATTTTCGGTGATGGAAATGATCAACCCTCGCGAGGACCCTAGAATCCTCTAAGCAAATATGGTGCTTCGTTAATTCAGCTTGTTCGGCTATAGCAGATGAGTGGGTATGTTTTCTTTGCTCCATTTGGACATTAGTTTTTGGATGACATGTATAAGAGAATGGAAGTTGACAATCTAAAAGCATCCACAAAGATTTCCCAAAATGATTGAGATATTTGGAGCCATAATCAAAATGATGGTCAATAATAATAATCCAAACTGCCTTCTAACATGTTGGAAGAAAAATTGTTGTAGTTTTAGGGGCATCAATAGTTTTGTTGCATGGTATGAAATTTGCCATCTTGAAAGATTTTGGGTACTATCGTGAAGATGTGGTCATGTTTTTCTTGAGTGGTTGGTAGACCAATGATGAAATCCACAAGGATGAATTTCCAAGGCTCGGGGGAATTAGACAAAGGCTAGTACAACTCGAGCTTTCTTACGGTGGGCTTGCTTTCGTTGCAATGTAAACATCTCCAAATGTAATCTTCCATTTGTTTTTGCATGTAAGGAAAAATAAGTACCTTTGCAGGTTTAATGTGTTTTTTGCACACCAATATCTCCTTCATGGGCTGGAGGGTGGGCCTCCTTGATTAGAAGACAAGTTGATCTAGACTGAACAAATAATTGATTCAACTTGTAAAGAAGGCTGTTTTGGATAGTCTAGGAGAGGCGTATGATTTGATTGTAGTGGTCACTGGATGGACTTTATGATTAGGCCAAAGTAAGTGTCTATAGAATATTGTAATTTGCATTCCACATAGGTTGTGCATTTGATATTTAAAATAGAAAGAGCCTTGGTAGGTGGTTTGTTGAAGAGATCAACCATTTCATTGGAGCTACACAACTTATATTTTTTGACTAAATGAAATTGTAGAATGCAAGATGCCCATCTTAGCTGTCTTTGTTTGGAGTTTTAGATTGGGAATTCATAAAAGCGAGGATCCTCATGATTGATATGTAAGATAATTTCCTTACTATGATGCAATATTGCCATTGTTGAAGTGCTTGAACTGGCACATAAAACTCATTGCCGTAAGAGCTATAGTTGATCTTGGCTTAGGACAAAATCTTTGAATGTTATGCAATTGGATATCTTCCTTCCTTAAGAACAATATGTATGATATATTGGGAAGCTCTTATCTCAATTCAAAAGGTTGTTGCAAGTGTAGGAGAGCAAGCAATAGGGCTGAGGAGAGAGTATGCCATAATCTTTGAAATGTTCACTATTTCAAAGGTCTAATGAAAAGTCTTTTGACTGATGTCTTTATTCAGTGGATGAGAAATATGGGAATAATGGTAGTTGAATTTCCCGCAGAAATCATGACTCCCAAGAAACTCTTCAAATCTATAGTGTTGGTAGGTTGGGGTGAGGTCTTCAAAACTTGAACTTTGGCTACATCTGTGTGAACTCTTGTTTCATTAATAACATAACATAGGTATTGAATACAAGTTTGGCCAAAGAATGACAACTTTGTTTTGATCTACAATTTGTGTTAGTGGAGGAGGTCTAAAACTATTCATACATGATGCAAATGATTGGACTAGGTTCTCTTGAAAACCATAGTGTATGATTGTTATCTAATAAGAAACAAGTAACAACAACAAACTTATCAAGATGTGGGCAAAATATGGTGTTGATGATCTAGATGAGGGCCATAGGGCATTGGCGAGGTTGAAGGGCAAAATCGACGACTCTCGTAGATTGAATTTAGTCTTGAAAGTTGTTATCCATATATTTGTAGGTTGCATCCTAAGTTCCTAACTTGTTAGTTGGAAGCTATGTACAACTTGATGAAGAATTTCACCCCTTGGATTTGATCAAGAAGGTCATAATTTGAAGGTAAAGGGTAGTAGTGTTTGACAACGATCTGTAAATTGTGGTGGATATTCCATTGGACAATTTGTCGCAACATATCTGATAAAATTATACTTAATTTTTTTTTTTTTTTTTTTTTTTTTTTTTTTGTTATCTATAATATGAGGGTTATTTTTCCTTATATTTCTGGATTTATTAGGTTACTTTTTTATGCATGCAATAGGTAAAATGCAGAAAATAGAGAACAAGCAAAAATATAATCACTCATAATCATTGGAACACAAGATATACCCTGCGAAACCCTTTCGGGAGAAGTTGGAAGGTGAGGCTGCTCTGATCTTTCTTTCTTTGAATGGAATTGGATGCAAACACAAAGAGGTAAGTCCCCTGGCCCATGGGTTGCTACAGTGCAAAAATCCTCTCTGTTTGCTCTCTCTATCCACTCTCAACTACTCTGCTCATCTGTGGAAGAAAATGCACCTGAATAGAATGGAACCCCTTTTATTCCTAGTGGCCTGGTTATAACACAACTCGACAGCCTACTAGTGGTTAGGTTTGACTACTTCAACTCTTAACTATAGTTTCAATATTGACTCTTCTAGAGTCTTCTTCATCAGGATCACGTGGCTAGCTCCTTTTCCATGAATAGTGGGGGATGACGTGGCATCCTCTTGAATTATGGTGGTAAATTTCGATAGTTCAACTTTCGGGAGGCATAACTTTCTCATACGAGCTCCAATTGAGGCAATTCTTGCACTGTTGGAAATGTATCAACGTGTAGATTATGGAATCTAGGTCCATAGTAAGGTCAGGACCACACAAAGTATCCAAAATGACTCTTGAAGTTTTTGATCCAAAATTTTCCAAATTGGGACCGTTGGAAAAAATGGTCCTGTGCGTTGATTCATCCACTTTTTCCATTCTGAAAGCATCAAGATGGATAAGAAATAAGATAATGATTCAGTGCAGAATCCAGATCATACAGTGACCTTGTTGAGGTACTTAGAAAATCTGCGTGGCTAGTATGAGTGATCAGCACAAGAATTAGTTACCCTTGGTACACGTACAAGTAACCAAGGACACAATAAAGCTTAGGTTAAATAATATGATAAGGATTCCACCTCACAAAATAATAAGACTATGAAAGACAAAAGAGTAGATGGACATGCACTTCAAGTGAATAATATCAAAGTAAAAGTGCTTACACAACCCAAACCATTGTGACAAAAGCTAGAATTATTTAGCCAACAGATTTGAAGAGCTGTAACAGATGACATATAATCAAACCCTATTTTGCATTGATCAAGAGACCGTTTGCATCATGATGACAAGTAAATTGGCTGCATAAATAGTACTGCATAGATTGGAGGTAGCAGTGAAGGAAAAAAAGAATAGAAAAGAAAAAGAATGCTGGCTAAATGAAGATTGTTGGTCAATGAACTCTCTCTCAATTTGTTTGCTTCATTGATCTCTTATATAGCTTCAAAATTCCAAATCTATACATCTTAGGCCTGCATTGGTCATAATCGCTGTTAACCCTCAACACATGCTAAGAACAGTAGTTATCTGCTGTACCAACTAGCTGCCGACTGTTAAATTGACCTGTTTTCTAAGTATAACAAATAAATATATATATACAGCTGCTAGGGCAAATTTCTATGAATAGAAAGACTGACAACAGGCTGAAAAATGCTAAATCTAATCATAACTGTTAGTTGTTAACTCCAAGTCATATGCTGTTTGGCTGGTATATGTGTCAATTTGTGTTGTAAATGTGCTGTTTCAGGGCCAAATCTGTGGAGGAAGGTGCTGGAACCACAAAACAGCTGCCTGATCTGCTCGTATTGACAACAGGCTGTAAAGATTAAATCTGCTTATAACTGTCAGTTCTTAACTCCCAGGCATTTGCTGTGTTGCTGGTAGACATGTCATGTGTGCTGTAAATAGGCTGTTTCAAGACCAAATCTGTAAAGTAAGGTGCAGGAACCACAAATCAACAGTCTGAGCTTCTTGTTGACTTTCACTGCACTGCTATTTTAGTAGCAAAGCTGCTGTTAATATCCTGCTAATTCACTAAGTCTGCGAGTAAAGACTGCTGCCCTGTCTTCCTAGCCATTAAAATTGTGGTTCAGTGCAAACTATTAACCAAAATTCCAACTATAAAGGGGAGGCCAGCCTAGTTCATAAAGTGGTAAGGCTGCCTTCCTAACAATAAAACCTTTAAATTTATCAGACCTGTCAACATAAGGGACCAAGTCAACTCTCATGCATAGTGAGATGAAGAGGTTGGTTTAGGATTCCAATTTTAAAACAGCAAGCATACCAAATAAGAAGGTTGAATTCTCACATGCAAGAGTGTATTAACCCAAAAATAACAAATTGAACCTGAATTCCAATTTGCCAAAGGGAGGAGAAATATCAAGGCAAATTAGGTCTTATAAATTTGGTAAAGATCATCCATTGGCAATTTTTAGAATTGAAGTCATGAGAGGAGAACTATGTGATCAAATCGCCAAATATACTAAAGAGGTTGGATTGCTTCAATACACATCACTCCCAATGGCTGCCATGTGTCACCTTAAATCATTTCCACTTTCTCAGTTTGAAGTTTGAACCAATGCATGACTGCACACTGTAATAGGTAGTCCAGAGCCCATACATGCCCAAACTAGTAATGCTAATATAGCCATGCCAATTATAGCAATTTAACTCCTAAAATATAGGAATGACAGAAAATGAAGGGAATTGCTATGAGACTGCTGTCAACTATAGTGCACCTAAAAATTTGCATTGCTAAAAATACAAGCCTCTTACATGTCAATGAAATCAGTCTCATTAGACTCGTTTTTATGCAAGGAATCCAAATATATGCCCAGAATCCACATGTGAGCCCAAAAATCCTAACTACTAGAAATAGCAGTACCATGAAAATGCTTGCTTGTTCGGAAAAAGCTCAATGGCATTGTCATTAATTTATGGTATGTTCTATGCTTAGAGCAGTTTACTTCAATTCTTCTTATTAGCCACTGTTTAGCAATCACATAAACCTAAAGTAAAGTGCAGATAGAACATTAATAGATCGATAGAAAACAAGCCAAGACAAGAGACACCAGATGTGGCGACTAGCCAGGGACAAACCCCAATGTGGGGAAACCCTTTGATCAATTCTTCTTTAATCTTCAATAGTTCAGCAGAGAGAGAAATAGTACAATAGTACAGATCTATAATTTTTATGGCAGCAATAATAGAAGCCCTAACCAGCACTTGCAAAGTGGATCAATTGATTCACAAATAGCCTAGAGTCAACCTTAGTCAACTCAGCCTTCAACAACAACGAAGGACAGCCTGAAACAGCCCAAAAGAAATGGTCAAAACTGGTCAACGTCGAGGCAGCCCTGCGGTCAGCCCTGACCAGTCAACACTGGTCATTTCGTGAGCCAAATCAGGTCCACGGACAGCAGATCAGGATTGTGGCTTGCTTGAGGGAGACTCCCCACACTAGGCTGCAGTCAAAATGGCTCCTTTGCTTGCTGCACCCTAGGTCAAGGAAAGTCAACACAGAACAGACCTGTGTCCTCCTTGCCTTCTAGCTGCATCCTTCTCCCACGTTAGCTGCTCCTTTGTTAACCCAATCAAGTAAGGAGAGTGAGAGAAGAAAACAAGATGAGATGAGGTGATATAATGACTCAACCTCTCTTATATTTATATGAAATGATGGGCATGTGTGCCACACACTTAGCTGCTGGCCGACCTTGACAATTTGTCAAGTAATTAGAAATAAATTCATATCTCCATAAATACTTGTCGGAATCAGATGATCTTTCGATCAATCTTACTCCTCTCGATGAGTGGAATCATGGAAAAATATCAACTGCCATAAATAAGATGACCCAAATGGAGTTTGGCCCTAGTTGCCAATTTTAACACTCCCTCTCAACTAGGGAAAACTCCATCTACTAATCTATTTGACTGTCGGTACTATCTCTGCCATCAAATGCACTTCCTTGCACTGCTCAGCTCTGCTCTGATCTGCTTTGCTCTGCTCTACTGAACTATGAAGAAGAAGAAATGATCGAGGATGTATCATACCATCCTCCACTAACTCGAAGTCAGTCTCAAAGAGTGTGTCATTCCACTCTCACTGGTCCCAGATCAATGGAGGTCATCCTAACATAGGGAGTATGGTAGATTCAATGATGCGTCCATCGATAGTACTACTAATGGTCCCTAACCCCATTTCTCTACTCATTGATCAGATGAGAGGTACTTCCCATGAGTCCCAGACTGCATGGGTAGGATGCCTTGACAGGAGAACTAATCATCTTGTCCTAAAGTCGCCACGGGGTATCACAGGGGAAGGTTGAACCTTTCACCCTATAGATAGCGCACCACTAGGGGAAGGTGAGTTGCCTTGTGGTCGCGTGTCGCTCCAAGAAGTACCCCGTGCCCCTCTGGAGCTCCTAGAGCTCAGTGCATACATCATGCGGACCCTCATAAGAGGGTCTCTCAACGACTCCAAGTCGTTCTCGGAAAGTCAAGAATTTGACCTTTCCCAGGGGCTTCGTCAGAATGTAGGCAACTTTCTCATCTGTATTGATATGTTGGAGCCTTATTGCTCCCCGCTGCACCATATCTTGGATGTAGTGGTACTTGATATCGATGTGCTTGGAACGATCATGAAATACAGGATTCTTTGATAAACGAGTCCTGCCCTGGTTGTCACACAGGATCATGGTAGTACCCATTGTAAATCCAAATAGCTCACTGAAGAGCTTCCGCAACCAGACCGCCTCACAGGAGGCCATACTCGCAGCAATGTACTCTGCCATAACGGTGCTCAAAGCCATCGACTTCTGCTTCCTGCTCATCCAGGATATCGAGGCAGATCCCAAAGAGAAACAACACCTGGAAGTGCTCTTTCGGTCCACCACACTACCTGCCCAATCAACATTGATATATCCAAGGAGTCTCACATCTTCGACAGTGTATCTCAACCCATGAGTGATTGTGCCACGAAGGTATCTCAATAGATTCTTGGCACCAATCCAATGTGTGTGGTGAGGCTCAACCATATGTTGACTCAATGTGTTGATTGCAAAACATATATCCGGATGAGAGTTCACCAAGAACATTAATGCTCTGATGAGTTGAAGATACTCTGTAGCATTTTGTAAAATAGGTCCGGTAGCACTACTGCTTAACTTCTTGAAGTCAAGCTCCATCGGGGTTAGTCACGGGCTTGCAATCCACCATACCAAATCTCTCCAATATCTTCACCACATATTTTCCTTGAGATTGGAAAATCTCCCCAGGCTTCTGCCAGACTTCCAGTCCTAGGAAATAGTGCATTAGTGCTAGGTCCGTCATTTCAAACTCAGAAGCTAACTCCCTCTTACATTTGTGAATGAGAGGGTCTGCACCTGTCAGAAAGAGGTTGTCAACGTACAACACTAGTATGAGAGGTTTGTCATCTTCAACCTTAAAGTAAAGGTTAAGGTCGGCTTCACTCCTGGTGAATCTCAGCTTCATCAAGTAGCCATCGATCCTCTCATACCACGCTCGGGGTGCTCGCTTCAGCCCATAGAGGGCTTTCTTCAACCTGCACACGTGAGATTCCCGATCATGAATCTCAAATCGTCCGGGTTGTTCCACAGACTTCCTCTTTGATCGAACAATGCAAGAATGCGGTCTTGACATCCATTTGATGTAGGTTCCATCCTTGTGGAGCAACAAGGGCTATGATCGAGCAGATGGTGGTTTATCGGGCAACAAGTGCAAATATCTCGTCATAGTCTATGCCTTCCTTCTGAGAGAAGCCACGAGCGACAAAACGAGCCTTATACTTTTCAGCACTTCCATCAGTTCCATGCTTTATCTTGTAAAGCCATTTCGACGTGACAACTGTTTTGTCTTGGGGTCTGGGGACTACATCCTAGACATCGTTCTTCATAATGGACTCATATTCCTTAGTCATAATCATTCCATACTTGATGCTTTATGGCTTCCTCAAATGATGAAGGCTCATTTTGGATGATCATGCTCATGATGGTCAAGTATCCCTGATACCCAGTCGACTTCTTACTTTCTCGGAAAGTCCCTTTGGGTGCAATGTTCCTTCGGCATCAAGTGTCCCCCTAAGCCATGAAGGTCTCTTCCTGGAAGAGGAAGGTTCTTGCGGAGGGGGATCAGTAGGATCCATAAGTTCTTCCACATCGAACATTGTCTCATCTTCTTTTTCCTCCGATTTCCTGGTGTCAACTTGTTTAGATTCCCTTAGAGTAGGAAGATTATCAACTTTGCTAAGGGCCATATCTTCATCAAAGGTGACATCATGGCTAATCTCGACTTCCCTTTGACCAACCACATAGATTCTATAGCCCTTAGATTTTTCGCTATAGCCCACGAAGATTCCTTTCTTTCCAAATGCACCCAATTTATTCTTTTTCTCTTTCGGCACATCAAAATATACAGGACTTCCAAAAATTCTAAAATGAGATACGCCGGGGTTCTTACCAGTGAACATCTCTTCGGGAGTTTTGGAACCCAATGCTTGATGAGGGCATCGGTTTTGAACATATACGACAGTATTCACAGCTTCGGCCTATAGAAACTTTGGAAGCCTTTGATCATGGAGCATAGCATGGACAGGTTCCACAATCGTATGATTCTTCATTTCCGCCACACTATTCTGCTCAGGAGTATATGGTGTTGTAGTCTCCCTCTTAATGCTAGCCTCTTTGCAAAAGTCATGGAACTCATTGGATTCATACTCAGTCCCATTATTAGTCCTTAAGATCTTGATCTTCTTTTCGGTTTGATTCTCGATCAAGGCTTTGAAGTGACGAAACCAGGAGAACACTTCATCCTTCTTCTTCAAGAAGTATATCCAAGTCTTGCGAGAATAATTATTTGTAAAAGCTATGTAATATAAATATCCTCCCAAGGAGTTCACAAGCATCATACGAGATATGTCTGAGTGAACTAACTACAATATATTAGAGGTCTTGCTATGGCTTGAGGGGAATGGTCCCCTTTTGAGCTTTCCTTCAGCACATCCCGGACATACACCTTCTTGCTCTACTTTGAACTCGGGCATCCTTGTCACCATTTGTTTCACATTGGGTAGAGCTTTATGATGAAGGTGAGCAAACCTCTGATGCCATAGTTCGGATTGAAGAGATGTGTCACAAGACATGACACCTAACGGACTTCCTCCGACTTGATATAGTGAATCAACTCGAAACCCAAGATGAAAGCATCTTTAAAATTCTTTTTCCATACATGTACTTTGCCATTGATGAAGGCCACCTTGTAGCCTTTGTCTTTCATTGCCGAAATGGACACTATGTTCTTTTTGAGATTAGGTACATATAGGACTTCTTGCAAATGAATTGTATTACCCTGATCCAATTGTAGAGTAACATTTCCTATGCCTTTCACTGGATATTTGGAGTTGTCCCCAAGAACAATTTCTAGGTTGGTCTCCTTCTCTATCAGATTAGAGAGAGCTTCTTTGTAACCAGTGAAGTGCCTTGAGGCACCACTATCAATAAGCCAATTTCCTAGCTAGTCCGGGGGACCAGTAGTAGAGAGGGCCACTGGTAGATAATATTCATCTTGCTTATTGTTAACAACGTTAGATTCATACCTGGAGTTTCTTGCCTTCTTGGAGGGTTGACCACTTCCTTGATTTTCGACATTCCTCTTTTTGAGATCAGGTACATATAGGACTTCTTGCAAATGAATTGTATTACCCTGATTCAATTGTAGAGTAACATTTCCTATGCCTTTCACGAGATATTTGGAGTTGTCCCCAAGAACAATTTCCAGGTTGGTCTCCTTCTCTATTAGATTAGAGAGAGCTTCTTTGTAACCAGTGAAGTGCCTTGAGGCACCACTATCAATAAGCCAATTTCCTAGCTAGTCCGGGGGACCAGTAGTAGAGAGGGACGCTGGTAGATAATATTCATCTTGCTTATTGTTAACAACGTTAGATTCGCACCTGGAGTTTCTTGCCTTCTTGGAGGGTTGACCACTTCCTTGATTTCCGACATTCCTCTTTCCTTTGCCATTGAACTTGCCATTCCTTTGATTGCCTCGGGAGTGATTTTGATTGTTGTCATGATGTTTGTCCTTTCTATCAGGGCACTCCGTTGCATAGTGGCCCATTTTTTTGCAATTGTAACATCTTCCTTTCTTCCACCCTTCGGTCTGACCTTTCCTTTAGATTCAAATCCGGAATTGTTTCTCCTTTTAGCATGAGAGGAGAAAGCAGAGGGATTGCCTCTAAGTGTAGGCATTTCTTGCTCGTCCATCCTTGTTTTTTCTTGAATGCATTTCGCCATCAATTCCTCAAATCCAGGAATTACTTTATTGTTTAGAAGAGCGGTTCTGAATATATACCAATTAAATGGGAGCCCTCCGAGAGTTGTGATGGTTAGTTCCCTGTCAGGAAGACTTCCCCAATTGATAGGAGATCATTCTTGATTTCGGTGATCTTTAAGAAGTATGCTTGCATACTCTCATCTTTGCCCTTCTTAATTTCCTTCAGCATATTCTTAAGGAACAAAACTTGATTTGCATCATTAACTTTAAATAAACCTACCAGTCTATCGTAGATTTCCTTGGAGGTGGTCAGCTCGGAAACATAGGCTACTAGGTGCTTATCGATAGAGTCTCGGATGATCTTCTTTGCTTTGAAATCTCCCTTGGTCCACTTGTTCCTTGCAGCAGCAGATGCATTTGATGGAGGCTCAACGATTCTGCCTCTTACATGGTCCAACACATCTTGCTCTTCGAATGTCAGATCGAGAGACATCTTCCATCCCTGATAGTTAGGCTTCTCACAAAGCTTGTCTTCAGCGGGGAAGTGTGATGAGGACCCTATGAAGTCTTTGAGATTGCTTTAACAACGTTTAGTGATTGCTCTTGCTCTTGCTTGGGCTTTGTCTTCACCTCACCTTTGATACCATGTTAATCTATGGTATGTTCTATGCTTAGAGCAGTTTACTTCCATTCTTCTTATTAGCCATTGTTTAGCAATCACATAAACATAAAGTAAAGTGTAGATAGAACATTAATAGATTGACAGAAAACAAGCCAAGACAATAGACACCAGATGTGGCGGCTAGCCAGGGACAAACCCCAATGTGGGGAAACCCTTTGATCAATTCTTCTTTAATCTTCAATAGTTCAACAAAGAGAAATAGTACAATAGTACAAATTTGTAATTTTTATGACAACAGTAATAGAAGCCCTAACCAACACATGCAAAGTGGATCAAATGATTCACAAATAGCCTAGAGTCAACCTTAGTCAACTCAGCCTTCAACAACAATGAAGGACAGCCCGAAACAACCCAAAAGAAATGGTCAAACTTGGTTAACGTCTAGGCAGCCCTGCGGTTAACCCTAACCAGTCAACGCTGGTCACTTTGTGAGCCAAATTAGGTCCATGGACAGTAGATCAGGATCGCGGCTTGCTTGAGGGAGACTCCCCACACTAGGTTGCAGTCAAAATGGCTCCTTTGCTGGTCAACGCAGTCCTCCTTTGCTTGCTGCACCCTAGGTCAACGAAAGTCAACACACAACAGACTTGCGTCCTCCTTGCCTTCTAGCTGCGTCCTTCTGCTCCCACGTTAGGTACTACTTTGTTAACCCAATCAAGGAGAGTGAGAGAGAAGAAGACAAGATGTGATGAGATGATATAATGACTCGACCTCTCTTATATTTATATGAAACGTTGGGCATGTGTGCCGCACACTTAGCTGTTGGTTGACCTTGACAATTTGTCAAGTAATTAGAAATAAATTCATATCTCCATAAATACTTGTCGGAATTGGATGATCTTTAGATCAATCCTACACCTCTCGATGAGAGGAATCAAGGAAAAATATTAGCTGCCATAAATAAGATGACCCACATGGAGTTTGGCCCTAGTTGCCAATTTTACAATTGTGAGCTTGCACGGACCAATAATATGTGATCAACTCTGACACGCGAACCTTGGGACCCTGGCTCTTAAAAAATAGGAAAACTGCAAAAAAATTAAAATTAGCAATTTCCTCCAAATATGGTGGACATGCCTTTGAAATGAACTCTGATCACTATGAAACCTGATGCACCTACCACTGCATGCCATCTTGATGAAAGCTAGTTAGCTCTTAACCTTCCAATGACATAGGAAAATTTGGGGGTTAACAGGCCTTAATGCTGAAAGTTCACAGGAGATACATCTGGTGAACTTCAAGTTTGAGGTGAAATTTCTGAATTTTCATGAAGTAATGATTTCTAATTTTTTTTTACAAATCTGTGCACTCACCTTGGGTGTGGTGTGGTATATCGGAAATGCGGCATAGAAGAACCAAGAATGAGCTCAATGGAATGTTGTATTTTTTGAAGTGGAGGTTAATCTCGGGCTTCTTTAAATATGCAATTATCTCTTGTACATAAGAGGGAGTAACTTCAACGACTCATGGAATAATGCATAATGACAATGATTTGTTGAAAGTGACATGTTTAACAACTTAGTTGTCAAAAAGTACAAGCATACCAATAGAAGGAGAAGTGTGTTAATTTTCCATTGTTCTATGTTGTTACAATCACTTTCGCCCAATCTTATCTTCAATTAGCAATCAGATTTAATCTTCCAATGATAAATAACTATTGTAGATAGAACAATAAATGCAATGACAATAGAAGAGAATCAAGAGATATAACAAGAGACACCAAATTTGGTCAAAGACCAAGGAAAAACCCCATAAGGGTGAAAACCCCTTCAAATTCTTTTTCTTATTAGATTGTCATAAAATGTTCAACAAAGAGAGTACAATGATTCAATTCACCATCAAAGAGTCAAAGGTCAACAACTTTGACTTTCCAACAACCAATATCCAGAACTTCAAGAGATGAGCCCAAAAGTCAAATTTGGTCAAATTGTCAGATTTGGTCAGAGTCAACAGTAGCAAATGATGCCCTAACCAATCATAAGTCAACAATGAAACAATCTCCAAAAGAGCTCGGTCAAAGGTCAAAATATTCAACCTTCCAAGCTGGTCAAAATTCAGTCAAAACAGTCCCAAAGAACTCTGTCAAACTTGGTCAATGGAGAGAGAAGGTCTATGGTCGGATTTGTAGTCAACTGTAGTTAAAGTGCCTAGAAAACCTCAATCTTTGTGCCAAAGAATTCGACCTCCAAAAAGAGTCCAAGATGCCAAGTTAAACTAAGTCAAACTATGCCCAATCTCCAAAAAGTCAACGCTGATCAAAGGCTGATGCAAGATAGATTTTGGCCCTTTGAAATTTTCTCGCTCTCCTCCTCACACATGTGAGAAGATGACCTGCAATTTTCAGATTGTACGAACCTCAAAGAAGAAGAAGAAGATGTGTGAGATGTGGGTCCAAATGAGGTGACAGTGAGCTGTATTTACAAGTGTTGGAGGAGACCCATTTTGTTTTTAAAGCCGCCCTGAACTTTTGTGCACTTTTGGGTTTTCACATCAAAAATCAATTTTTCCTTAACCAAATTAAATTCTTCCAAGGGAAAAGAGGGTCTTCTCTAAATGAGGAAGGTTGTCCAAAGGAGGGAATTTGTCTCTTAGTTGCCAAATTAACACTCCCTTTTAGGTAGGGAGAAATTGTTGACTACATCATATGTCCCATCTCAAATATCTCATCATCATCAAATCAAATGCATCTTTGGTGAACACTCTCGAATCTAAAATAAGAAGAATTTGACGTCATAGGGGAGCTTAAGCTACCACCCTCTATCAATAGGCGAGATCTACTTACTACAAGGGAATGGAGCACTCTCTGTCCTATTGATCTGTGACAATAAGCAAGATCGACTTAAGGACCACACTCTATCCTATTGTCTAGTGACAATAGGCGAGATCAACTTAAGGATCACACTATGTCCTATTGATATGTGACAATAAGCGATATTGACTTAAAGATCACACTCTATCCTATTGTATAGTGACAATAGACGAGATCGACTTAAGGATCACACTATGTCCTATTATCCGCTAATCCTCCATCTAGACCCTTAAGAGTCAAGTGGTAGAACACTTGCGTCCCAAGACTTTAGCGAGATTAATTTACTTGGCTGGGTAAGGATCACACCCTATCTCAAGCCACCTCAACCTATTGGCTAGATGGGGAGGACCAATCCCAACAAGCCCAGCTTGTGGGTGGGATGACAACTGGGGTATACTCTGTCAAAGGGAAAATAGATAAGATCGACTTACCACAAGGGTAAGGATCACACCCTATCTTATTGTCCAGAGGTCCCTCAACCCAAGAGCCCTTATTTTTCATTCCATACCCTGGGAGCTCAACAGGGGGGGAAGAGCACACTTAGTGTTCTCGGTCAATTGGGACCCTTACCCAGCAGGGTATATCCATCAATCCAAGCTGCTATCTAAAGAACATGAACTTCCCTTTCGGCAAAGCCTTGGTGAATATATTTGCTATTTGCTCATCAGTCGAAATGTGATGGAGTCTCGATGTTCCTCTCCACACCATGTCTTGAATACTACTTGATCTCAATATGCTTGGACTTATCATGAAATTCGAGATTCTTTGCCAATCGGATCCCACTCTTGTTATCACAGTATATCATGGTCGTATTGAGAACCTACTCAAACAACTCTCCAAAGAGCTTCTTCAACGAAACTACCTCACAATTAGCCATGCTAGCAGAAATATACTCTGCTTCGATCATGCTCAAAGCTACGGACTTTTGTTTCCTACTCATCCAAGATATCATCATGGACCCCAAGCTAAAGCAACACACTGATGTGCTCTCCTGTTAATAACATTTCCAACCCAGTCAACATCAGTGTAACCATGAAAATCGTCCCGTGCAAATATCTTAGAATGTGCTTGGCAACAATCCAGTATGCATGAAGGGGCTCAGTCATGAATTGACTGAAAGTGTTCACTGCAAATCATATATTCGGGCAGGTGTTCACAAGGAACATCAATGCTCCAATCAACTGTCGGTAATCAGAGGGATCTGCCTTGAAGAGTCACCACCACTAGCACCTTGTCAGATATTTGTTCACTTGCAGATTGCAATTGATATCTTAGGCAGGATACCCTAATGATATAGGATTGCATGAATTCCCCATTGTTCATCTTCATCTCTTTGAGTTGATTTTTCAAGGAGAGGATATGATTCAAGTTGTTGACCTCATACATCCCAACCAACTTGTCATAAATATCCTTAGACTTCTTCAAGCTTTCAACATAAACAAGTAATTGATCTTGCAAACCATCAATGATAATTTTCTTGGCTTTGAGCTCACCTTTCTTATACTTAGATTGGCAGCAGCAGGAGCATTTTCTGGAGGTACACGAACCTTTCCTTCCACATATTCCAAGACATCATTTTCATCCAATATCACTTCCAACCTGATCATCCAAGCAACAAAGTTTGATGAGTCACCTGGCTTCTTAGAATCCTTAAAGTAAGAGGTAGACATCTTGATCAAGTCAAATAGGTTCCTTCAACTTCTTTCAAAGATGATTGCTCTTGTTCTTGTCTCCTTGGGCTTGTCTTCGCGTTGGCTATGATTCCATGTTAATTTTCCATTGTTCTACATTGTTACAATCACTTTAGCCCAATCTCATATTCAATTTATCAATCAAATTTAATCTTCCAATGATAAATAACAATTGCAGATAGAACAGTAAATGCAATGACAATAGAAGACAATCAAGAGCAATAACAAGTGTTAAAATTGGCAACTAGGGCCAAACTTCATGTGGGTCTACTTATTTATGGCAGCTGATATTTTTCTTGGATTCCTCTTGTCGAGAGGTGTAGGATTGATCTAAAGATCATCCGATTCCGACATGTATTCATGGAGATATGATTTTATTTGTGTTATGTGACAATTCGTCAAGGTCGCCCAACAACCAAATTACCCCCACTTGTCCTCAACGTTTTACCATAAATAGAGGTGGCCTTCAAGTCATTTGGTCACTCATCTCTTGTAATCTCTCTCTGCACTTGTTTGGGTTTTAGTGGAAAGAGAGGCCTAGAAGAGAAGGCATATATGCTGTCCTTGGGAGAAGGTCTTTACGCTGCCGTAGAGGAGATGCCGTAGCCGTAGACGCAGTCAAAGAGAAGGCTATACACAGTCAATGAAGCATGCCCTAGCTGCAGTCATGGAGGAGTCTTATCACAACAAAGAGAGGCAACTATGTTGTCCTAAAAGAGGCTTCTATAACTTAGTAAGAAGAGACCCTAAGCTGCTGTCCTAAAGTGCCCTAAACACAGGTCTAGAAGAGACCTTAATCCGCTGTAAGGATAAGCCCTAATCACAACCATGACGAAGAACTAACCACAACAAAATGATACCCTAATCCGCTTTCCTTGAAGGCTCCCATACGTAGTCCTAAAGAAGAGGCTTAGCCACATTTAAGGGTGCCCTAGCCGCAACATTTAAGGGTGCCCTAGGCCGCAATCAATGAAGGTTTTTATGCAACAAAAGGAGGCACTTATCCGCTATTATGAAGAGGCTTTATCCGCAACAAAGGGACGACTGATCAGTAGTGGAACATAATCCCTATCCGCTGGTAAAAAGGAGACCAGATCCGTTGTTCAAGAGCCTCTTATCCACAGCTAGTCGCAGTCCAACAGAGAGTACTAACCACAGTCCGAGCAAGGTGTCCTAGCTGTAATTATGTTGTGCTCTAGCCACAGTAGAAGGAACCATAATGCAGCGTGAAATAGGAATAGGTTAAGGGACTGTTTGAGCATCCCTTTTGCAATTGTGTGAGGGTGGTTTCTTCTAGTAAGAAGGTCGAGTTAAAAGGAGCAGTGGATCAAACCTATTGGTGTATCATTGAAAGAACAAAGAATAATGTTTATGTTGCTACAGGAAAATTGTGTGTTAGGCCGCAGGCCATAACACCACAGTCAAGTATTTCGTATGGGTATTAGAGGGTTGTAATATGAGATGGACAAAGCAATTGTCATGGGTTGGTATTACAGTGTTGAGAATTAGTCAGCTAGCAAGGTGCAGCATGGTGATGGAATCACCTTGGAGAATCAGTTGAAGAATGAGGACTGATAAGAATGCCTTCACCGGAGCTCGGAACTACAGTCCTTGTCATCAGATCTACAACCTCATTGTGTCATCTTCATGGTGAAGATCTCTAATGTCTGATCTCTTATTTTGGCAAGTCAAAGTGTTGACTTCAAATGTATTTATACTATCTCTCTCTCTGTTGAACTATTGAAGAATATAAGAAGAATTGATCAAGGGTTTCCCCACATTGGGGTTTGTCCCTGGCTTGTGCCACATCTTGTGTCCTCTTGTTTTGGCTTGTCTTATGATATTTATGTTTATGTTCTATCTGCACTTTACTATCATGCTGATGTGATTGCTAATCTGGATATTGTCATTGAGCTAAAACGAAAAATTGAAGTAAATTGCTCTCAACATAGAATATACCTAAAATTAACAAGAGACACCAAATTTGGTCAAAGACCAGGGAAAAATCCCACATGGGGGAAAACACTTTCAAATTCTTCTTCTTATCTTAACCAATCATAAGTCAATGATCAAACAACTTCCAAAAGAGCTCGGTTAAAGGTCAAAATATCCAACCTTCCAAGTTGGTCAAACCTCAGTCAAAACAACCCCAAACAACTTGGTCAAACTTGGTCAATGGAGAGAGAAGGTTTGCAGTCAATTGCAATCAAAGTGCCTAGAAAACCTTGATCTTTGTGCCAAAGAATTCAGCCTCTAAAAATAGTCCAAGATGCCAAGTCAAACCAAGTCAAACTATGTCCAATCTCCAAAAAGTCAACGTAGGTCAAAAGCTAATGCAAGACAGATTTCAACCCTTTGAAATGTTCTCTAGAAGATGACCTACAATTTTCAAATTGTACGAACCTCCAAGAAGAAGATGTGTGAGATGTGTGTCCAAATGAGGTGCCATTGTGCTGTTTTTATAGGCGTTGGATGAGACCCATTTTGTCTTTAAAGTTGACCTAAACTTTTGTGCACTTTTGGGTTTTCACATTAAAAATATATTTTTCCTTAACCAAATTAAATTCTTCCAAAGGCAAAGATGGTCTTCACTGAATGAGGAAGGTTGTCCAAAGGAGGGAATTTGTCCTTGAGTTGACAAATTAACAAAGTGAAGGTGAGTTCTTACGTCTTACTATTCTTGTGCAATTTGTAGGTGTTGAAATAGCCATCATATTATGCATCCCTAGCAAAATGGTATATCCTACCAAGGAAGAAATCAACACGGTTAAGAGGAGTGACATGACACTCAACTGCGTCATGAGAGGTTCCAATGGCAAAAGGTGATGGAATACTTTTGAGTGATAAGGGTAAGCAAGATAAGGTGATGGAATACTTTTGAGTGATAAGGGTAGACAAGATAAGATAATTTTATTAATGTTCGATAAGTGACCACAAAAGTAGGTCAATGGGATTGAAGAGTACAACTAGTATGAATAGAATATGGGAGTTCGTAAACTCATCTATAAATATTGAAAATAATATGAAGAAAGAAACCTACATGAGAATATCATTAGAACATGTGTACAATTGTGACAAAGGGATGATGATACAAAGCACTAAGTGAGTCTTCTGAGATTGATGGTCGAGGGTGTGGGGGTTGAAGTGGGCATTGGATCATTGTTGGAGTTCCCTAGAACCCTTAAGGAGCTTGACTATATGATTCTAGGGGGGATGTATGAGCAAGGAATACTCCTTGCCTTTGAGTTTGAAAGAAGGAAACTTTGAATGGATCTTTGGTTGCTCCTTTGGATCTGGGAGGTAGTTTGATGGGCATGAGGTGCTCTACTTTGGAGTTTTCTAGAGCTAATCTCTTTGATGCTATGACAAGATGTGCCTTTATTACAAACTGACACCTTTGAATTGGCCTCAACGAGATTGGGTGGACTTCAAGAGGGAGAGATTATGGAGAAACTCAGGGTCTCACCATTTTGTTGGCTGGCGCATTTTGGAACTCTGCTTGTCATATGTTGCTTCGATATTATAGATCGATAGGGAAGTCTGAGGTAATTGGCATGGTCATCACAGAGCATGGCATGGCGTGTAGGAGTTGAGATCTATGGTTGAAAATCCCCTCGATGAAGAGTGCTAAGCATCTTTGGTCTTGACATTGGAAGAAAGTAGAGAGGGAGTCATCTGAGCCCCTATAAAGGCACTGATAGTGTCCTCAAATCTCATAGTATAGGGGACATTGAAAGATGAGGTGCATCTCCATCTCTAGCTCTTGAAGGTGGCGCATGATGCATCTCGTACATCTTATCAGATTGTGGTATATGGTGATTTGTCTTTATCTAGATTCGATGGGAGCTAACTTGGAGTTGTCCCAAAGGGATCCTTATTAAGTGCATCCAATGTTTGTGCATATCTGGGGGGTGGACGATTAACCTGACAATGATGACATCTTGTAGCTCTAGAAAGTGCTCTAGGTAGAAGGACATCTTCAAGACCAAGCCCATTAGGGAAGAGGTCCAAGTGACCTAAATGTATAATTTGTAGATATCCTCTTTGATAGCTTGGTTAAGTATCTGTCTAGTTGGTAAGAGATGGCATAGTGCATCAATGGGGAATTTGAATGTGGGAAAGCGTCGTGGAGAGAGTGATCGACTGAAGAAGCTGAGACGCCTCTGAGAAGTAACCTCATGTCCAACTTGAGGAAGGATCTAAAGCGAGACTCGAGAGGCTTTGAGGATCAAAGTGAAAGATAGGAATATGTCTCTCCTAGTGGTAGTCTTTGAGAAATTCAACCTTATAAAGGAAAGAAACCAAGAGGAAAATGACCTCGAGGTGGATATGGTGGACTTTGAACTCTGCCGATGATGAGCTACAAAACCATTTGGTTATATTGGATGATGTGCTTGGAAGCAAGGTTTGTACGCTCCCCAACCTAGTCTAGTTTGCTTGCAACAAGCTCGATCCCCAAATCTCAGAGCCATAAGGAACTGTGGGTTTGATAATTGCCTCCATGAGATAGAGTTTGGTCGAGATGTCCTAAAATTGTCCTTGGAAACACTCTCTCAATGAGGGTTAGGGAATCATACCCTTACTGAGTTGAGGTTGGAGCGCCTACCACAAACCAAAACAAGGCTCGATGAACTTTACTCCCAAGTAAGTGTAAGCTATGGTGTTCTCAATCTTTGCCCCTTGATGGTAGAAATGTAAGTTTATAAGGGAGCTCTTTGAAGCATTGAAGAGCAAGATCTTGGTTTTGCGCAGGTTGACTGTCAGCTGTCGGAGGTCGCAAAAGCTGGCCTCTGGAGAAGAGGCCAACAAGACCAAGTCATCAACAAATACGAGTAGGGAGATCAATACCTAATGTAGAAGACAACCATTCTCCTCCTGCATATGCTCATGAAGAAAGGACTCTAGCTCATCAATATAGATCCTAAAGATTGATGAGGGGGGAGGGGCGGTGGGCGGGGAGGGGGGGGGGCGCTATTGGCAACTGCTTTACCTTGATGGTACTTTGCATGATGTATGAAAGGTCATGTGCCATCCTGAGGTGTTCCAAAGCTAACTCATATAGTTTCATGATGGCTTCCAATAGGGTCTTTGATATGCCAATTTCTTGGAGTTGTTGGAATAATGCCTCTCTCAGGACTGTGTCAAATGTCTTTTGGATGTCTACGAAACAACTCTAGGCCTTCAAAGAGCTATGATGAGCCTCCTCAATAATGGCACAGAGTGTGAAGATGTGATCAATCATTTTGCAGTTGGGGCAAAAGCATGCTTGTCTTCTAGCCCAGAGATGATGATTCTATGGCTCCTTAGAAAGTCACTAGTGTAAGACTATGGCATAAAGCTTAGAGAATGTATGGCTCACCATGATAATCCAATAGTTGTTTGGATCAATGTTGCTCCTTAATTTGTGGATCAAATGAATAATATGTCTAGTCCAGGAGGGGGAAGCCTATTCATACCACATAATTAACTAAATCGGTGATATGGGAATCAAGGTATTGGATGCCATGCTTGAGAAATTTTGCCTAAATCCCTTCCTCATTAGCTGCACTGTTGGAACTTGGTACATATAGCTCGAATTGTTCTCTTGATGTTCCACTCAAAGAAAAGGTGGCAAGTGGAGGGGGAGGAGGAGACTCGGGTGGGAGGTTGTCCAAGAATATCATGAAGGGAGGTGGTGTGGGACAACATGGTTTGGGGGTCAAGTTCAGGGGAAATGGTCTAGGATTGAAGAAAAAGGGCATGCCAAAAGGCTTTTGGGGAGTGGTAGAAGGTATCACAAAGCTCTCGTCATCTTTGGGAGAGAAATGTTTGTTTTTTAACGTCGAAGGAGATTTTGATATGTTTTGTGGAGGTGAAGGGAGGAAGATGGGTTGTGGATGAGGGTGAGTCAGAGCCTTTTGTGGATGAGGGTGAGTCAGAGCCTTTTGTGGATGGATTTGCAGTCATCATCAAACTAGTGATTCATGGGGCAAGTGCTAGGGGTAGGTTTATGGGTGTGACGACAAGTAGAGCGGGGTTAGGAGTTAAGGTTACTTCCTTGAGTATTGAAGAAAGTTTCTCATATTTGGTTGTGGTTGTGTTGAATGACCTAAAGTGGAGAATGGGGGAGAGAAACTCCTCAAGGCAGGTCGTGTAAGATGTGTTATCTTCTCTATCAAAGAGAAAAGTGGTGCTGGGGGGTGGCAGGGTGGGTTGCGGGGTGCGGGAATGGGGAGGGGAAGTAGAGAGGGAGAAGGTAAGGAGGGTGTGGTCTGCTAGAGGAAGATGGGAAACTGAGAGTTGTTGAATGTAAGGGAGAAGGTCTTAGTTGGCCCATACATAGTCAACGGCGTTGGCTCCCTGTGGGGGAAGCAACTAAAGGCTCTTGAGCCTGTTCATAATCAATAAACTATGCAATTCATCGAACTGCAAGGGGTGCCTCTTGTAACCTGTGAGGTTACAACTCCTGTCCTTTAGAGTCTGGACTATGATGACCCACAGACTCTGGCTCTAGCTCCTGGAAGGAAGGTGTATCCTTGGCTCTGTTATGAAGAGGTACCTGTAGGTCTTTGGTGCGGGCATTGAAATAACTGAGAAGAATGATATCTCCAAGAGTGGAGTAGTGAGAGATGGGGAAAGGGTCTCTCATGAACTCACTATGCATTGCAAAATGCGACAAGGCTGGAGGGAAGTAGCAAACTGCAATGTAGCTATCCGGGATAAGGGCATGTTCTGATAGAATCGGATTCGCAAAAACTATATGGACTTTTTGTGACCATCCAAGTTGATATGACCTGGGATGAGGTGTGTTTGGCAACTTTAGATTTGCAACCAATTGTTGGGATACCAGATATTTTTAGCTTATGTTATCCATAATAACAAAGGGTAACCAGCCCTTGATTTGGCAATTTTGAGTGAACAAAGCTTTCATGATCATAAATCCTGTTCAGAGTTTGAATTGGTTGGATACATAGATTCCAACTGAGATGGAAGTTTAGATGTCAGAATATCAGAATCTGGTTATGTATTTTAATTTTAAATGAGATTTGCAATGATCTCATGGAGCAGTAAGAAATAAGAGAGAGTGGCCTTGTCTTATACTGAAGCAGAGGAGAAAAGAGTTCTAACTGCTGCATGTGAAGCAGTATGGCTAAGATGAATTCTAATAGACATTGGTGTTGTGATAATTGAAGTGCATTACAGTTGGCCAAGGATGGTGTATTTCGTGGCAGTCTAAATATGGAAAACACTTATTCATGATTTGAGACGATTACATGAAGAGAGCAGTAAAATACAAATTTGTCAGACTGCAGAACGAAGCTGTTATTTTCACCAAACCTATTGGCAAATACTAGTACCAGAAACTCAGAGCAATGATGGGAATGGAGTAAATTGATTTTTCAGTAAGGAGAAGTGTTGGAAGTAATGATAGAACCCCTGGAGCTGAGTGTTATGTTGTGCAAACAATAGAATGCAAGAATTTGAGTAGGATTGCAGAGATGCTTGCTGGCTATTTGCACCAGCAAGGATCTGAGCAAAATTAGTGCGAACAGGAAAGAACGTGATGCAACAATTAGTGGCTTATGTGGTGTGAGCAAATAAGCTGGTTCTGACCGAGTCAAAATGGAGTCAACTCTTATCATTGGTTTGAGAGTGCTTACTAGAAATCAACAAAACAGTTGGAGCAGGCTGTCCTGACTCCTCAGCACACATTTGTGACTGGAAGCGTTGAGTAATGTGAAGATCAAGTCAAAGGAAAAATCACAATGATTGAGTTTGAGTCTGTTAGGCTAGTTAGAGAATAGCCAGTCTGAGGAATTAGACCAGACACTCACTAGCAACTCCACGGGGACAAGAAGTCCTTGTGTTGCATATAGAGATAGTGAACTTACAGAATTTGTAACTATGTGTTACAGATTATGTGGGTCTGATTCCTGAGAGCGATAAAGCATAGTGTAGTAGTTGTGTAAGCATGAGAATTATTGTTGCTGGCTGGAGAGCAAAGCACAGTTGTGAATTGGAGAGCTTTAATTCAGTTGGTGGCATTTGGTCTGTACATGCAGCATTAAGCTGCTGTAGTTTTTGTACTTTATATTACAGTATTTTCAACTTAATATAATTCTCTTTTTTCTGCAATATCTTGTTCTGAAAAATCATAATTGGGAATGATTTGAGTTGTTTGTGATGATCAGTTTAAGATTGACTGTTCATCATCAAAGGCACAAACCATCAATGCATATACTCTTCCATTTTTCTTTTTGGTTTTCTTCTTTCAGTTATGATGTAAATTTTATTTTGTAATATAGGATGTATTTTGCAAAAAGCAAAAAACAAAAACAAAAACATTCATTTGTATTGCAGAATTTAAATGTAGACAGTTGATTCCCAAAATATAATTCTGTTTTGAAGGAATGTGTTTGCTGAGGCACAAATATTTGCTGCTGTAGCTTTATCTAAGAAGCACAACACAGCAATTCAGTAGGTTGGTAGATTTGTAGCAACACCTCAGGGGACAACATTAAATATTTCTAAGTGAAGAAACAAACTTGAAGGGTTGTGTGGGCCTTTAATTGTAGGTATCACAGTCAGCTGTGTAATCAGAGGTAGTCTAAAGTTCATCTGGTTCAAAGAGATGGCTAGGATCAGTAGTAACACGTTGTGCTGTTCATCTTGGGACATGAAACTCTGAGTGAAGTGTGTCATAGGAAGCAAATTGCCTGTGAACCATTCAAGATTTAATTTCTCATGATCTTCTGTCTCGTCTTGTCCCATTTCCTGTTTTACCTGAGAGCTACAGGATTCCATTTCATGTAGAGACTGATCCTCCAACACACTTCTCGTCCAAAGGCTCTGGAGTCTGAACAGTTTTTGTTATTTTGTTCTGGGTAAGTGGTGGCTCACTCAGCAACTTCCTTCCCTGTTCACCATATTTTTTTTCTTTGGTTGCAGTTTGCATATTGGAAGCTTTCATTTTCATTTGTTCAAGCTTAAGAATCAGGTGTAGGTTTTTCTTTGTGATCCTTTGTGTCTTCAAGTTCATGGTCCAGCCGTCTCAGGTCTTGCCTCCCTCTTAAGGACATCATTGGACCAGTGTTATCAGAGTCAGACCTGGGACTAAACCAGTTGTCCCCAAAAACTGGAAACAAAAGTTAATTGACCTAAAAATACATAAAGCTTCAATTTTTTATTAAAATGTATATATTCATGTACATCCTTGAGAATCCAAACCATTAGACAGAAAGATGCAGAGTTTTCACATGCATGTAGCAAGGAAGGGTGCACATATCCAAAATAGTACTGAGTGGATTCCATATCTCAACCAAAATACATAAAAAAATGCTATAAATGGTCTCTAGAGTCCAAAAATAAGAATAGTATTAGTTATTTGCATTTTTGATTGTTTTTCGTTAAAATTTTTGGAGGGTTTAGTAGGCCTCCATCTCATTCATACAGCAGTCTATAGAATCAGTTGATTCAGCCAGAAAAGGCTGGTGATATACATTTTTGGTTTGAGGCTGTACCTTGGACCAGAAATGGTATGGAATTGATTGGTCTGATTGGAAAGGGTACAGAACCAGTTGGACTGGCCAGTTCCAGTCTGTTTCTTGTTACCCACCAAAAGATATTTTTATCTTATCTTGGACAGCCAGCTAGCTAGCAGCCCAACACATTTGCTTATTGATGATGATATGCCAGTCTCCTCTGCTCTCCGGATTCTGCACCTGTCATACACCTTTCACCATCTGACATTCCTCTTCGATGAAGGTGGTCTACTACTCAACAAGAACTTTTGATCATATTCCAATCAAGTGCTTTTACTTGATGTTTTGGGCATTTAAGGGGTGATCTGGATAACTGATCAATTTTGACTGTAAACTTGTTCTCTCATCTTATTAGTGGGGTTAATCTTTAGCTTTAGTCTAATGGGATCTCCCCTAAGGCCTTAAGGTTAAAGGAGGGGCACTACTTCGAAAAACTGGATTGAAATTGCATGTCCATTCTCCTTTACCATACTTAACATTTTCCATATTGCATTATCTCTTTTCATATCATTTCCATTCTTTGGGTTAACTGTCATTGGTTCATTGGGAATTGGCACTTTCTTATACACATCTTTGAGTCGGGTTGGAAAACATTGTTTTGGAGGTTGATGCAGCTAAAAGCATTAAAAATAATATGGCCACAATGAAATAAAAATAAAAGTTAAAATGCAAAAGATGGCTGGGACAAAAGTTAGCACGTGGGAAAAAGCCTAGCATGAGCTCTAGCTTCCTCATTAATGTTAATTTCAGGGCTATATTGTTCTTTTATGTAGATAATTGCATTTTAAACTTTTCATTATTTACATATCACATTCACCCCATAACATCTTAACATCATTAGCGATTATGTAGAAAGAACAATAACAACATTGTAGTGGAACTTAAAAGAACAACGGAAGAAAAGCATGCGCAAAGGGGACATTGGAATTTTGGTTAGAGACCAGGGCAAAACCCCACAAGGGGGAAAGACCCATCCAGGTCTCCCAGACATCATCAACACGTCAGGTCTCCCAGGGCCAACCAGAGTCAGTTCACAACTTCGATTGTGAATTGAGCAAAGCTAATCCAAAAGAGATGTTATCATATCTGCCATATCTGTTATAGAAGCACTGTCATCATTGTCAGAGCAAAGTCTTTGTCATAAGATTACTATCATAATAAATGTCACTATCTTGCAACATCGAATGTTTTTACTGTTATTAAGAGTAAATCATCATCAAGTTCACTGATATGCATCATTTATGGTCACTGCCATACGAAGGTTCCTGTCATGTCATACACTGTCACCAGTCATTGTTCAGAATACACTGATACTAAAGTCCATTGCCATGTCAAAGTTGCCACAACAAGATTAGTGTTAAGATCATGTCTCACTACCATTATTGTCGCATTGAATCTAGGGTTATGGTCAACAACCTAAGACAGGGTTACTTCCATTCATGACCATTCGAAGTCATTGCCATATCTTGATATTGTTGACCAAGTCAAAGACAAGTCTTATAAAAATGCAATGCCATGGTGTATGTAACACCATAAAGTGTAGCAATGATGGTAGAGTATAATGTTTATAAAAATACAAAACAAATAGAATTTCGATGCCTCATATAGAGATTGTAGACTTATACAAAAGCGAGCCACCAAGAGATCAAAGTGATTGCATACAAAGGGAGCTATACCAGAGTTAATGAAGTGAGCCACTGTAGAATAAGAACGTACCATGATCATGAGCGAGTCATTGTAATAACACCCAGTATGGATGCAAACCTCTGAATGAAATACAAGTCACCACCATGAGGATGCGAGCCCTTAGAGTATTAGCGAGCCACAATAGTTAATATTGTGAAAATTTCTGAGTCTAAACACATAAATCCTATTGCAGTTACTGGTTTAGCATCTCCTACTTGTTATTTCATCCAACAAGTTATTTAATTTATAAGTAGTGATGAAAAACACTACCGCATATTACATTGACATACAGGTCATAAACTGAAACAATAGATGAGACAAACACACAAGGGACACCATTATTTTCGGACAACACGGCCCTGGAAAAACCCAATTTGGGAAAATTGATGCAAAAAATAGAGGGTTTGTATTGTTAAGCAAGCAGAATTTGAGTACAACAGGTTGCCTCTCACATCGGCTAACCTTTTAGAGAAATCATGGCAACAAGAAATACACACGAGGGGTTTACCTCGTTCTCCAAGTCACAACTGATCCACTGAGTGGCCTGACTTTGGCAAACACTGCAAAATCTCAGCGCAATCATTGCTTGGGCCAACGTCTTGCCTCTAGGAGATTGTGTCACCCTTTCTGCTGGATCGATTTACTGGAGGAAGATTGCTGTTCAACCCTCTTGGCTCAGAACCTCACTTCTTCGGCAAAATCTCGGACTTATGACGAATACTCTGCACTGCCACTGCAAGAGACCCTCCTGGCCCGCGTCAGCACTGCGTGAGACCCTTCTTGGGCTGCGTAGGCCTCTGCGCTGCCTCTTTGCCATGTACTCTTTCGCTCGGAACTCCTTTTCGATCCAAATCTCTACTTCCGCCCCTCTCACTGCAACTCATATCACTTGTTCGATTTTCTCAGCAAACCATGCCCCGGAAAAATCGAACTGACTGATCACTTGGTGTATCTCCAGCTGACCCTCAAGCGTCCTCTTATATTTTTTTTGTTGATGAATCAACGACCGAGATTAAGTCCCTAATCAACAGCTAACATTAAAACAGACTTAATTCTCGTCTCTTAGAAGCTTCTCACCCATATTTTCCTAAGTTTAGACTTAAGAACCTCATTAAAATATTAATTATTTTAATAACTCACAATCTGGGTGGAATTTCTCCAAACGATTTTTGGGTTTTGGAGATCTCATGTATTCTAGCTCCTCCACAAAATTTCAGAGCTAGAGCACATTTGATGCTACCCAAAATCAACAAATATGCAGGCCACCAAATTAACGTGTGAATTGAATCAATGAAGTGATGACATTAGTATATTCCTTCATGCTACATAGATCATTGTGAATTCGGGCTAGAGTAATTTGATGCTAGTTCTTTTTTGTTGCATGTGAAATCCAAGTTGTGAAGTAACTAGACCAAGTCAAATCAATGCGATGAACCATAGATGATATTGTGAGTCTACCACAGAGCAATGCGAGCTTGCCTTAGAGCGAGCCTACCTTAGAGAAATTCCATTGAACCATAAATATTCATCAAACCACAAAAGTGTCCATCGAAAAATCAAATCGCAGATATGATAATCGTGCTTGCTATTAGCCTCAAGGAGCATTGATTATATAGGCATCATTGAGAGAAATAGGTTCACCATTAGAAGAGTCGACATATCAAATTCGGGGGGAACAATTACCCATTTTAATTTTCACAATTATATATATAATATTATATATATATATATTATATTATATATATAATATAACAATTCACTTGCCCTTAATTGTGCCATGTTAATAATAATAAATTTCTTGCCACATTAATGATAATAAAAAGAGTGCCCAAAATATTACTCTTATCCATTTGAATTTTCCTTTGAGGTACGAAGAACTTTCCTTTGGGGCAGGAGGGGTTTCCCAAGGGAAATTCATTCTGAAGCTGCCCAATTTCAATTATTAGCCATTACTTGATTTTTGTACACTTGATGCTCCTTCTCGTCTAAAGGAACCCTTGCATGTCCCAACCCTGATGAGTGAGAAACTGTCTCATTTTAAGGGGTAGAACAAATGCTATACCATAAAGAGCAAGCCTTGATCCTTGAGCTATGCACCAAAATAAAAAAGCATTATAAAAAGAAGTAAAAGGCACACCAAAGGGGTGGGAAAAGCAGGCCGAGAAGGGTAACTCATGCCTCCACGATTGCTTCCTCCATTACATCAATATGCTCAGGATGTGGACTCCCATTCGCTAGTCCCTTGACCATGCCACTTGGCCGTGAAGCCCTTCTCTCCAGTGCCACCTACTTGCACTAACACCTATGGATAGGAGGGTTGACCTTGGAAATTTCACCTACCCTTGGGGGCTAGAAGCACCTAATAGGGTTGACTACTTAGCCACTCCTACAAAGGTAGGGAACACTTTTATATGACTTGATCTAGTTAGGTATTTGAAGGTGATCCTAGTTTGAAGTATTAATATTCCCTTGACACTTACTTATGGTCTACTTAGATGCATTTTTGGTTTGTCTCTAATGAATGCTTGCTTTATGGTTTGTCTCTAGTGAATTTTTTAGTACCTCTTTGACATAGAAGTGTAAAGTTAGATAGAAAACTTCATCTAAACAAGGGGTGGAAGACAAGGTAATCGTTGTCGCAAAATCTAGCAGTCCTTGGAGAGGGAAACCCTACAAGGTATAAACTAGACCTATAAGCAACAATGGGGTAGTGGCCCAATGTCACCACGACCAAAACCCCTTGCTCTTTACAGACTTTCATTGATGGGACGAGTCTTGGTAGGAAGGAGATCACTTATAATAGGTATTTTAGGGTTAATGTATGAAATGATCTCTCTAGTCTTGGAGAAAGACACAATTTAGGTTCAAGGCTTCATAAGGAAGCAATTCACTTTCTATGAAGATACCTAGAAACAAGGGCACAAGACCTAGGTTTGATTGATTTGACGAGTGTTGGAGTAACTCAAGGTCAAGGCAAGGAGAAAAGGTTTCTTACAATGTATATTAGCTAAGCTAAGATTCATGAAACCTTCATTGAAGTCCTTGAGGGAAGGAAAACTAGGGTTTCCCTCATAGGGCAAAAACCTAGGGCAGGAGATATTATGGATGAAATTGAATTGGATGCCCACCAAATTGATAAGTTTTGTGGCAAACCCTACCCTCTTGATGCTTAGGCTCTCCAACCACAAAAGTGCTTCCTCCCTAGAAATTCACACCAAACCCTAGTTCTCTTCTCTAGCCTTGAAAGGGCCGAATTTAAGAGAGAAAATATGGAGAAAATTTAAGGATAATCATCACCAAGTTGGATTAGTGTCTTGCCCCTTGGGGGAATGGAGTCCAAGATGATTTAGGTTAGCAAAACTTGTTTTCAAGGAGGTCGAAATTTGATGCCGTAGAAAGCAAATACAATAAAGGGCACTTACAAGACAACATCCAAGAATTCCTTCCATTGTCCAAATAATAGCTCCAAGAAAATATCCAAGAATAACCCCCAAATGTCAAAATGCATCCAGTAGATCCAAATCATCCACAAAAGATTCAGAGAACAAGTGTGATACCTCTAGAGAGGCAAACTTAATGAGGTTGACTTTCCAATAGTGATGATGGTGGGAGATCACAAACGAATGATCTCCAATATATACATGTGCTACTAATGTCCAAATATGCCTAGAAGCCCCTCAAATCATATAACAATGGACAAACTACAAGCAAAGTCACAAGCCGACCTTGTAGCTAATGTGAAACATAATAAAATCTCCAACAGGAGGGCCAAAATGCTGATGTCATGCTATCGTAAGTCCTTCTAGGGATTGCGTGAGCTCCTCTAGTGCCAATATATGTGTAGAGAGCTCCTAAAATTAAGGTCTAGGGTTGGCCCCTAGATCTCTCTACAAATCACATAAAAATGGGTCTCATGGGTCTCTAATTGATGAATAAGCGTGATTCCACTCCAACGTTGAGGGTATTGAAGATGGTGCTAGCTCTCCAATGACCCAAGGTATGAGACAAACCTCATTTGGGCTATGGATCAACTACCACACCATGTAATTACTGCTAAGTTGGCTAGGGGCATATTGGCCCAGTTGCATCATCCGATGAATAATAAAGCAAATGTAGGAACGTTGTGGGTGCTAAAGGTTCTCATGGCTATGAATGATGCTCTATAACTGTCCAGAGTCCCATGGCTCTCAACATATCACCTTAGGGTGTCAATATGTCCCTCTAGAGGATTCGAACCCCAGTTAAGTTGCCTAATCTTATAGTTGGAACCACCTGCCAATTACACACAGTATCCAGTGTTGCAACTTTCACCATCAGGGACATTGATCATTATTGCATTTAAGTGAACAAAGCTTGGGAGAAATGGGGCAAAATAACACTTCATATTAGGCTTTTGTTCCAAAATTTGGGCCTTTGCCAACGATGGTGTTGCTTCCTTAGGTAGGAGTGGGTAATGGATGACCTATTAGGTGTTTTCAACCCCCAAAGGGAAGTGACGTGTCCTTCAATCGATATGTGCCATGTGAATAATGATGGAACGGTGGGGAAAGGACTCCATGGCCAAGTGCCACGGTCAAGGGGATTGGCTATGATGGAATGCCTCATCTTGGGTGTATAGATGTGAGGAGGGAGCAATCGTGGATGCATGAGTTACCTCAACCTTTGTTTTTCCACCCCTCTATAATGCCTTTTACTTTTTCTTTACTTTTTCTTGTATTATTGCTCGTAGCTCAAGGAATGAGAGCTTGCTTTGTATGATGTAAAATAGTTATTATGCCCTTTGGGATGGGGCATCTCATTGTACTTCAGGGGTTGGGACATGTAAGGGTTCTTTGTCTTCTATGAAATAGGGCATCATTGACCCAGGAAGCGGGTAATGGCCTAATGATAGAGGTACAACTCATGCTTGACTTCTGTCCACATGCTAATTTGTAAGTCTTGACCATCCATTACATTTTGATTTTTCTTTTGTTTTTCTTGTGGCCATCATATGCTCTTTTTCTTTTTCTTTTTGCTGCACCAACCTCCCAGGGTGCATTTCCAGGCCCTACCCATCTGTAAAGATGTGTGGTTGCCAAATCCCAATTAACCAATGGTCAATTGACTCGATGAAGGGAGGTGGAATAGGGGCTCGTAATGTAAGATGGAAAGTGGTAAGTATGGAAAGGAATAGATGGGGCTACACTATCTCAATCATGGCTTCCCAAGTAGGGCCCCTTCCTAAATCCATGGTCCGTTAGGGGAGGTCCCACTGGACTAGGATTGAAAATTAACCCCCCATTTAAGGTGAGGTAACAAGACCATGACCAAGACCCATCTTTCTTCCAAGTTACATCATAATTCATGTCTAAATGCTCAAATACAAACAAGCATGAGCACCCGAAGGCATAATGAATAAAGTACCTTTTTCACTTATATGGGGGCCTATTATGTATTATGCGCATATCTTTTCGTGTGTGCATGTCTGACGTGCTTAGCCTTTCCTATCGGTTAGAAGCCCATCTTCCAACATGTGCTCTTGACAAATGGATGAAGAAACATATGATTGGTGCAGGTGGCGGAGATATGAATGGCACGTCACATCGACTACAAAGTGGTTCTCAGGGGTTGCTAGCTGGAAGAGATGAATAGGAGAAAAATTTCTCCTAGGGGTCATCCACTTTTGGTGGGTAACAGTTACCATAAAAGTAATTGGATGGAACTCATGAAATTGAGGACTCATGCAAATATTTGCATTTTCTCCGTGTTACCCGCCAAAATGGGTAACCCTATAGGAGAGTTTTTTCTCATATCATGGATAGACAACAAGCTAGTAGCCTTATGCTTTGCTCACTGATGATGATATGCCACATTCCTCCACCATTTGCACGGGTCATTCATCTCTCACCATCTGGGATTCCTCTTAAATGAAGGTGGTCTATCACTTGCCACATATTTTAACCATTTTGTAATCAAGTTCTTTTAGTTAATGTATTGAGCATTTTAAGATTGATAAAGGGGTGATTTTGTTGATTGATCGATCTTGATTGTAAACTTGTTCTCTCACCTTACCATGGGGGTTAGTCTTTAGCTTTAGTCTAGTGGGACCTTTAAGGCCTTAGGGTTATAGGAGGGGCACTACTTGGGAAACTTAGATTGAAGTAGCGTGTCCATTACCATTTTGTCTGTAACATCATTCATCATTCCCTTTATAACACATCCATCCTTCGGGTTACCTATCATTGATTCATTGGGGATTTGGCACTCATACATCCACATCCTTGAGTAAGGCTGAAAAACTTTGCTCTGGAGGTTAATGCAGCTACAAGAATGAAAAAGCATAAGATCGCCATACTAAAAGAAAAAGAAAAGTCAAAATGCAAAGATGGTTGAGACATAATTAGCATGTGGGCAAAAGCCTAGCATGAGCTCTACCCCCTTCATTAGCCATTACTCGGTTCCTGAGCACTTGATGGCTACATCTCATGATAAGGAACCCTTGCATGTCCCAACCTTGGTGAGCGAGAAACTAACTCATCTTACGGGGTAAACTAATGGTATGTCACAAAGAGCAAGCTTTGATCCTCGAGCTATGCAACATATAAAAGGCATCATAAAAAAGAAGTAAAAGATGCACTAGAGGGGTGGAAGAAGTATGTCGAGGAAAGGGGTAACTGATGTCTCCATGATTGCTCCCTCCATTACATCTATATACTCGGGATGTGGACCTTCATCAACTTGTCTCCTAGCCATGGCACTTAAGCAGGAAGTCATTCCCCTCCGTTGCCACTTATTTTCACTAACACCTATGAATTGAAGAGTTGACCTTGGAAATGCCACATCCCCGTAGGGGCTGGAAGCACTTAATAGGGTTGATGACCTAACCACCTCTACAAAGGTAGGGAACACTTTGACAAGACTTGGCCTAGTTAGATCTTAAAAGGTGATCTCGATTTGAAGTATTATTATGCCGTTAACAACTAGGTATGGTCCACCTTGATGCATTTATCGTTATTCTCTCTAATGAGTGGTTGTTTTCACTTGAGTTAGAGATGGTTTTGCCAGGTGGTGTTGCATAGAGCAATCGAGGCCTTAAGAGCACACTTATTCCACTCCTACTCCACATGATGCCCATGCCATATTACACTTTTGGAGAGCATGATCACTTTGCAGATGCAACATTACCCCTCTACAACAAAGCGTTAGGCACTTCGATGATCTTGGCAGTTGATGGACACCCCACAACACCCTTAGATGCTAGAATGCTATGCCCATCTTGGTTAGCATTAAGGATTCTTGATGATGTACCCAACAGACCCATCATCCCCCTAGGTTGGGCATGACTAAATCCGGAGCCCAAATGATGATGATCATCCCTAGGATGATTAGGGAGGGCTTGTGTTACTTGATGGAGTCCCAACGCTAGAGAGAGAGTACACCACGTTGTTTAGATGGTGCCCATGGATATGATGCATGTTAGTTTTTGTAGCATCAGAGGTGTTCTAGTCTCAAAATTTTGTGGAGAGGCTAAAACACATGAGCTCTACATAGCCCAAAAATCGTTTTTGGAAATTCCACCTAGAAGTGTCTCAATTATATTATTAGCCTATTTTTTAATATTTCCTAAGTCTAAGCTTAGGAAATTTGGTTAATTAATTAGAATTAATTGAGATAAGGTGTGAATCATTTAGAAACTCACAAGGATCAACTGGGAAATAATCTGGGCCCTTGATTAAGCTTTAATCTTGGCCGTTGGAGGTCCACCAAAACATTATAAGGAGTCGATGGGTAGATGGAGAACACACTAGTGGAGACACAACGATCGATTTCCTTGGGCAATTTGATTTTCTAGAGGCAGTAGTCGGAAGAGTTCGAGCCAGAAAGAAGCAGAGATAGAGAGGGGCAGGGACAGTGAAGTTGGAGGAAGATTTCTAGATTCGGTGAGTGCATTTGCAGAGAGGTCAAAATTTCTCTAGGAATCTGCACAAAGGCAATGCAAAAGCTTCAGAGGGTAGTTTGATTTGCTGAAGGAAGAAGACGTTTTTAGTTCCAAAGGCCGAGCGGAGGTTCCAAAGGGTCGGAGAAGTGTTTTCCTAGTCAGTAGTAGGCAAGACAAATTGATTTCCGAGTAGAGCGAGTAAGGCAACGCAAGTGCAAGCTAAGCGTGTAGTAGATTGCGCCAAGGTGATGCAGAAGTTGCACAGGGCTAGGTGGATGGTTTGATTTTCAGTGGCAGTCAAGTGCCGACATTGCTCGGAGCGAGGTTAATTTCCCACAAGATATTTTTTGCTAGTATTTTCTTTGCAGGATAGCCAATATTCAACATCCAGATTGTACTCAGATAAGTTCACTGCTGCTTAATAATATGAAACCCTTAGTCGCTACACCAGTTTCCCAAGTTGGGTTTTTCCGGGGACGTTTGTCTAAAAATAATTGTGTCAAATTTTATGTGTGTGTGTGCTATTTCTCAGTTTCCAGTGCTATTATTTTCCGCAATATTTTTGTGAAGATTGCAGTGTGTTTGTTTCGTTGTTGCCGTGGCAATAAACTGGTAATTTAATTAACAGTTAGAAGAAATAATACCAATTGCCACAATAAGATTTCAAACTTGAAATTTTCACATGGCATCAGTGCGTGATTGATCAGACATGGAAGCTCATAAGTGAAAGTAGAAATTCATTGTTCAGAGGGAGCAACAGGACAAATTTCGGGAGGCTGCGCAGAGCCTAAGCCAGGTAGATCAAATTGTTGGGCAGATCGATTTTTTAGTGCAGGTTGGCAGGAAAATTAGGTTTGCCAGATTCAGTGATTCCTGTAGGCAAGGGGAGCAACAACTTAGATTTTTGCTGAGCAAATTTTTTGTCAGGGCATAGAGGGTTTTACAGTAGTTTGCTAGAGCAGAATTTGTGTTGGGTGGAAGAGAAAAGCACACAAAAAGAAAATTTCTCTCAGGGGACCTAGAGTTTTAGAGGTTCGATTTTTCCTGTAGCAGATTGGCAGAAGCTGTGAGCAGATTTTCTCACTCCAGCAAGGAGTGTGTATTGCAGATCCAATAACCAAATAGAGGGAAAGAGGGAGTTTTCGACCATATTCGAGATGGCCACTAGTGGGTTCAGAGATCAAAACAGATTGGATGGTCCCTTCAACTATGTTATTTGGAAGGCCAGAATGTCTTTTCTTCTTGATGAGCATGGTTCGAAGACCTATGTAGAAAATTTGGTAGGAGTACCCCAGGATGCAGATCAATAGATTGAGTATAAAAGGGAAATGGTGAAGGTGAAGCAGATGATCTTGGATGGAGTTCGAGATCATATAGTCTCACATGTAGTTAGCAAGAATACTACCAAGGAGATGTGGGATGCTGTCTCCACGCTATACCAGAGTTCTTCCGAGCATCTGAAGATGTTTCTCCATGAGAAGTTGAGAAGCATCAAGATGCAAAGGGTGAGGGCATAGATCCCTTCCTCACTAGGATTCAAGAGGTCTGAGATCAACTAGTAGCTGTTGGGGAGGCGCGCCCCAACCCATAGAGCTTGTATGGTTAGCACTGAACAGTGTCTCGGAGGACTGACAAGTGTTTGTCCAAAGTATATTGGGGAGAGACACTTTGCCTGGATGGGACAAGATGTGGGCTAATCTATAGGAGGAGGAGCTGAGGTGAGCTCTAGTAAAGAGCACCATCAGCGACAACACTAGCAAGGGCGTGAAGAGTGAGAAGGAAGAGGAGAATGTGGCCCTAACATCCAAAGGTCCCAGTCAAGGGCAGGAGGAGAAGAAGAAGAAGAAGGACTTGTCAAAGGTCAAGTGCTTCAGATGTGGTGAGCTTGGCCACTACCGTACGCAATGTCCTCTCAGGAAGAAGGACAAGCAGGAGAAGCAGGACTAGGCGACATCTTTTGCTGAGATAGACAAGCTATCATCCAGGTTGGAGGAAGAGTTTGCTATGTTTGTAGCTGTACCTCTGGGAGAGAGGTGGGGCGACATGGAGTTTTAGTCCCAAAGTTGTAGAGGTTGGGCAGGGTCAATTGAGCTGCCATCCTCATGGATCATTACCTCGCTACAGGGGCACAATGTTTAGTAGCAGGATGGATCAGTGTCATTGATGCAGTCAAATCCAGAGTAACAGTTGCAGATTAGTAGTAGTCAGGTGCTGAGAAGTGCAGTGCAGTGTTGACAACAAAGCAAGAGACTCAGTAGCAGAGTTAATAGCAATGCAGTTTCTTCAGTGGACAATGTAGTAGCTAGTAACAGTCAGGACTTAGGAGACAAATGCAACAAACAATTGATTCGGTATTTTGGATGCTTCTTAGTTGCAGTTGTTGTAGTTGCAACATCAGAGCTGCGCAGTGGCTAGACATCAACAATGTGAAGAGGGGTGATACAGAGATAGGGTGTTGTAGCAGCAACGATGCAAAACTAGAACACCTTCCTCACTAAGAGGGAGTGCTAGTTTTTGTAGCATCAGAGGTGTTTTAGTTTCGAAACTTTGTGGAGAAGCTAAAACACATGAGCTCTCCATAACCCATAAATTGTTTCTGGAAATTCCACCTAGAAGTGTCTCAATTAGATTATTAGCTTATTTATTAATATTTCGTAACTTAGGAAATCTGGTTAATTAATCAGAATTAATTGAGATAAGGTGCGAATCATCTAGAAACTCACACAGATCGATTGGGAAATAATATGGGCCCTTGATAAAGTTTTTGTCTTTCCATTTGGAGGTCCAACAAAAGATTATAAGAAGAAGTCGATGGGTAGATGGAAAACACGCTAGTGGAGATACAAAGATCGATTTCCTTGGGCAGTTCGATTTTCCAAAGGCAGCAACCGAAAGAGTTTGAGCCAGAAGGAAGTAGAGACAATGAAGTTGAAGGAAGATTTTGAGATCCGGTGAGTGCGTTTGCAGAGAGTCCGAAATTTCTCTAGGAAGCTGCACAGAGGTAGTGCAAAAGCTTTAGAAGGCAGTTCGATTTGTTGAAGGAAGAAGGTGTTTTCAGTTCCAGAGGCTAGGTAGAGGTTCCAAAGGGTCGGAGAAATGTTTTCCCAGTTAGTAGCAGGTAGGACGACTTGATTTCCAGTTGTTCCGAGCAATGTGAGTGTGAGTAGCGCGAGTGCGGATTGAGCGTGTAGCAGACTGTGCTAGGGTGACGCAAAAGCTACACAGGGCTATGTGGACGACTTGATTTTCAGTGAAAGTCAAGTGTCGTGATTGCTCGGAGTGAGGGTAATTTCCCTCAAGATATCTTCACTAGTATTTTCTCTACAGGATAGCTAGTATTCGACATCCAGATTGTACTCAGAGAAATTCACTATTACTTAATAATATAAAACACTTAACTGTTGCATCAGTTTTCCCAAGTTGGGTTTTTTTGGGGACTTTTGTCTAAAAATAATTGTGTCAAATTTTATGTGTTATCATTTTTTAGTTTCTAGCGCTATTATTTTCCGTAGAATTTTTGTGAAGATTGCAATGTGTTTATTTCGTTGGTGCCATAGCAATAAGCTACTAATTTAATTAACAATTAGAAGAAATAATAAAAGTTGCTGCAATAAGATTTCAGACTTGAATTTTTCACAATGCAGGGCACCCAGAGCTGGCTTTTTAGTCACATGGAGATGTTTTGAGGCTTGCTTTGAGGACCCTTTGTCAAATTAAGGTTGATCATGATGCTTAGAGACCCATCCAACCCTTACATTGCACTTTTGGAGTATTTGAGCTTTTAAAGGGCTTGACGTCATGCTTATAGAGGGATTACGGCTCACACGTGTGGGTAAATGTTGGCATATTTTATTTTGTTGAGCTATTGAGTTGGCTTGTAACACATTTACTTTGTGTCTACTGAAAATTAAACTTGTTTAGGGCTTTTAATAGGATTAATGGAAGTGATAGATCTCCTATAAAAAGAGGATCACTCCATTCCTATGAAATCGGATTCGCCCCGCAGGTCCTACGTGTCTCGAATCCAGTGAATCGAACACGATTCGGGCGAATTCGTGTTCGAAAATCAGGACACATCGTGTCCAATCAGGACACTTCGAATCGGGAATGTGTCCCGATCAGGACACTTCAAATCCTAAACGTGTCTTGATTTTCAGACAAGAATCTGGAAATCAAGAATCTGTGAAACGTTATAAAGGCGTATTTCCCCATTCTATTTGCACATTCACTTGTTTAGTTTGTTGTGGGTGTTTGGGAGCAAGGGTGTGGGGGCATTTTCAAGGAGATTCAAGCAACATGTAAGTGCTAGATCCTGTCAGATTTGATGATGGTGATACTATAGAGGGGTCATCCTCCACACCAGCAGATGCAGAGATGACTTTGGATACAAAGGAGGAGGATGCAACAGAGGAGAGCAGTAGCGACCATGATGATGAGGACAATGATGCTGATTTTGATGATGACTATGAGGATTGATGACTCATGAGTCATGAGCTATTTACTGCCTTGAGGCTTGTATACTTGTAGACTTGTAGTTGTAGTTGTTTTGTATTTGCTATTTCTATCTGCCATTGGCATTGCACTACCTATGTAAACAGTGACACATTTTGATTTTGATGACTTAATGAGAAAATGAGAAAACTATAATATCTTTATCTTACTAACTTGTCTTTCCCCTATTGGATCACTGATGAATTGAATATGTATTACAAATTTATAATTTATCATTTATCATTTATGTCACAATTGTATGTGTAATTTTGTATGCATAATGTTACTTTGTAAAACTTACATCTAGAGGAAGATCTATGTTTGAATCAATGAATTTTTATCATGAATGAGAATTTGTGTAAGAAATATCTAATTTTTAACACGCACACACACACACACACACATATATATATATATATTTTAATAAAATAATATATAACGTATCCAAACATGTCCTGTTCCGAGGGGTCAATGTGTTTGTATTCGACACTCAAATCCCCGTATCTGTCGAATCCCGAATCTCCGTGTCAAGTGACTTAGCTCCATTCATTTGTTCATCATCATCTTTGTGGATTTTGGCCTTTTTAGAAGAGTTCAAATTAGCCTTTGTATTTCGCTACTTGTCAAAATGTGATCTTTTGTGGAGCTATTGCTTTTGGAGACTAGTTTGTGTATTGGAGACATCTTTTTGGGATTGAAATAAGGCATTATCTTGGAAAATTTGTGAGTATCTATTGCATATATTTTATTGTTTTACATGTAATGAAATATTGTTAGGATTTTCTATTGTTCCTCGTCTAAATGCAAGTTTTTATTGGAAGGTCTTGGTGAATTATTACATGTTAAATCTATTTTCCTTTAAATCCCTATAAGACCTCCTAGAGAGCTTTTCTTCTTGTTAATTTCTTCCGTCATTAAAATATAGTTAGGTTTTGGAATTGAAAATTAGGGTTTGCCCCCTTACTCCATGCATGAATTTGATATCTCTAAGTTTAATCCCGAAGACTCCATCACCCAACTAGGGAAAGGCACTGGGATCCTTGTGGTGGTCAAAACTCTTTAAAATTTCTACCTTTTTCTTATTTTCTTACTTTTTTGACCCTCTAAGGCAAGCTGTTAGGTCTAGGGCAAGGGCTGAATTCAACTAGGGCTTGAAGAATCAGAATGTTGGAACTGATTTGGCTGGTTTCCACCTTGATTGACCTCACACACATAAAACCTAGCTTGTTTCATGGTGAAAATTGGCTCATTAGGGTTGATGTCATCAAGTCTGGGCAATTTAGGGCCCTAATAAACCCTAAATTTATACAAGGCTTCAACTTAGGGCTTATTTGAAGGTTTACCATTCCCTATTGCTGATAATATCTTTAAGTAAACCTTTTCCTTGTGTTTGCATGCCTAGATGTACCTTTGTTAAGCTACTTCTTGAAACCCCAGGTATCAAGCACTCTTTTCTAGGCTTTGCTTGTTGTATACTATTCCTTTATTAGAGAATTGTGCCCTAATCCATAAAAGAAGTTCCCCGCTTAGTCATTCACATTCATCTCCTAGAGTCAATGAACTCAGAACATCCTTTAGGTGATAAACCGGGAAACCTCCCGTGTGGTGAAATTCCACTAAAGAGTAGGAGGTGGAGTGCTTAGGTGACAGTGGCAACCACATCGTTGTTGCATATTGGTTTGGCTCTTGCTTTGTGAGGCCTCTCACAAGGCGCACTTGCTTTTGAGGCAACACCCCCCAAAATGAGTTTTTTTCTGAATCATTGATCTATTTCCCTTGAAATCCCTATAAGACGTCCTATAGAGCTTTTCTTCTAGTTAATTTCTCCCCTCATAAAAATATAGTTAGGGTTTGGAAGTGAAAACTAGGGTTTTCCCCATTACTTCATGCATGAATTTGATATCTTTAAGTAAACGTTTCCCTTGTGTTTGCATGCCAAGATTACTCCATGCATGAATTTGATATCTGTAAGTAAACCTTTTTCTCCTATTGCATGCCTAGATGTACCTTTGTTAAGCTACTACTTGAAATCCCAAGTATCAAACACTCTTTTGTAGGCTTTGTTTGTGGTACACTATTCCTTCATTAGAGAATTGTTCCCTAATCCATACAAGAAGTATTGATTAGCCATTCACTTACATCACCCAGAGCCAATGAACTTAGAACATCCTTTAGTGATAAACTGGAAAGCCTCCTGTGTGGTGAAATTCCACTAAAGAGTAGGAGGTGGAGTGTTAAGGTGATAGTGGCAAGCACCTCATTGTTGCATCTTGGTCTGGCTCTTGTTTTGTGAGGCCTTTCACAAGGCCTGCTAGATTTTGAGGCAACACCCCCAACAATTAACTCTTTTCTGATTCATTGTTATCTAAGCAGGCTTTTAGAATTCTATTATATGCATCCATGTAAAAATGAAGAAACAAAGGCAACCTTTGGTGCAAAGGTAGGATGCTAAGGTCACCTACTCAAAGAGATAAAGGTGACTTGAAAATTCAGGCTTCAATAGCTTGTTTACTTGGCCAAAAGCCATTTGACTGGCAGATCAGTGGGTTCTCCAAAAATCCAAATTCTACTTGGACCAAGGCCAAATGAACTTTTTAGGGGCTTCCACTATCTTCTCTTACCCAAATTGAAACGGAGGGGGGTCTGGAAATTCTACATGAAAGGATAGAATGCTTGAGGGTGAGGATAAAGAATGCTTCGCTGCAGAATGTCTCTGAGGGACAGAGAGCTGCTCCTGGTGCAAATCACTGCCTCCTTCAAGCTGCAGGAGCCCTAAACCTGCTTCAAAAGGTGAAAACAACCATGAGCACGGGTCTGCCATACTTGCTTCTGTTTAACCTTTCCATCAGCCAGAAGTGATAGCTTCTGGAAACTGTCCTGCTCTGCCAAACCAGTGGCTTCTCATGTAGCACCCACCAGTGGTTTTCTATCTATCCATAACATTTCCTGATGGTTGAGTATGCAATCAACTCATTTTTATATTTTAATATTAAGAAGAGACATTGACTTGATTAAGGGAACGTGATAGTAATGGGATTGAACTTTAAGCCCTTTGAATTTTGGAATACGACAGTAAGTTTTAGGAAATTTACCAGAAAACTGATATTCTTTTTTCATCTATTTCCAACCTCATTCACGTTTTTATTTCAAATAATTTATTTACGTTTGAAAATCTGTATTTTGTATGTATGATGAATTCTCTTGTTAAATTTTTTTGAAAGTATATGACGGCATTTTCATTTTAGATGAGAAATGGACGAATATAAGTGCCTTGGGAATCACCAATATTGCTTATCTACCCTGTTATTGGTTACTGAGACAGACATCATCTCTAACTTCAGAGTGATGATAGAAATGTCATCTAGGAGGCTTCGCATATTTGAAGAGATTTCAAATATTTCTTCTTTGAGCATAACTGCTAACTTTTGTTTGTGTTGACAGTTGTGTTTTTAACTTTCCCTTTTTATGTGGATAAAATTATTTGCCTGTATCTGTAAGATTCAATGTATTGAAATGATAAATCAATGTACAATGTTGTCTTGATCTCTGAGTGAGAGAAACATAAGATGATAGAAATATTTCAGTTTCTTAAAAGTTTTGGCTGTTATATAGGTCATTCCGATGTTTGTGAAAAGGGTGAAATTTTTTAGGGGCATGCATCTTTAGGGTGAAGCAATTTTACTAGATTTTCTTTTCTTAAAGGTTACTTATTTGAAAGTTTATTTATACGAACCAAGTATTTATTTAAGATCTCGTAATCACAGGACTACTATACAGCTCATGGCGAAAATGCTATTTTCATTGCTAAAACTTATTACCGTACAACAACTGCTCTTCGGCAGTTGGGTAATGGAAATAATGCTCTTTCAAGTGTAAGCATTAGCAAGAATATGTTTGAAAGCATTATCCGGGACTTGCTCTTAGAGAGAACTGACCACATTGTTGAGCTCTATGAGGGGAGTGGCTCAAATTGGAGGTTGGCAAAGACTGGAACTCCTGGCAAGCTTGGCTGTTTTGAGGACATTCTATTTGCAAGCAATGACATGCAAGATACACCTGTGATAATAGCTGTGCAATATGTTACTCAGGATAATGGATACTTGGTGGGGATGGCATTTATTGATCTGACTAAGAGAACCTTAGGCATGACAGAGTTTATTGATGACAACCAATACACAAATCTGGAATCTGCCATGGTAGCTCTTGGATGCAGGGAGTGTTTGTTGCCGCTACACACTGGGAAGTCACCTACTAATAAGCGCCTGCATGATGTGTTGGCGAGATGTAATGTGCTCTTAACTGAAAAAAAGAAAGCTGAGTTCAATTCCAGGGATGTTGATCAAGACCTTAGTCGCCTTGTGAAAGGTCCTATAGAGTCATTGAGGGATTTAGTTGCAAGTTCAGATTGTGCTGCTGGTGCTATAGGGGCTCTCCTCTCTTATACAGATTTGCTTGCAGATGATAACAATTATGGGAGATTTAACATACAACGGTATAGCTTGGAGAGCTACATGCGGCTGGACGCTGCAGCACTACGAGCTTTAAATGTTCTTGAAAGTAAGACAGATGCAAACAAGAATTTCAGCTTGTTTGGATTGATGAATAGGACTTGTACTGCTGGTATGGGGAAGAGGTTGTTGAACAGGTGGCTCAAACAACCTCTATTAGATGTAGACGAGATCAAATGTAGGTTGGATCTGGTGCAGGTATTTGTTGAGGACACAGCTTTGCGCCAAGATTTGAGACAGCATCTGAAAAGAATTACAGATATTGAACGACTTGTGCGGAAACTTGAGAAGAGGAGTGCTAATCTACAAGATATTGTAAAGCTGTATCAGGCAAGGATCTTTTATTTTCCAATTTATCTTTTCATTCATCATATGCTTGTGCTACTATGCATAAAGTCTGTTATACACTCAGAAGCTATTGATTTAATATGTTCTTATAAGGTATATACTATATAGTGACCTCGAAAGTGTGATGCTTTTGTCTAGTATACTGATGCCAGTACCCTACCTAATCTTTTCTACTGGCTTACTTGATTTTCTAGTATGAGCATGGGACAGATGTGGCTAATTATTAACTGTGCTGGAATTTGATTTTCTTTTTATCCAACCATACCCAGTTCTGACATGTTGTACATTCCATTACATCCCAACAACTATTAAGATTTCTATAAATAAATCTGCACTTGTGATATATTCATTTTAATGACATGCATATTGTGGTTTCTAAGTATTCAAACTGGTTTTGATAGTTTTTTGTGACTATATTATATCTGTCTGACAGACAAGCATACGGCTTCCTGTCATTAAAAGTTGTCTAGAACGATATGAAGGTGTATTTTCCTTATTAATCAGAGAGAGGTATACAGATGCCTTTGAATTTTGGACTGATGAAGAGCATTTGACAAAGTTTGCTGCTCTTGTTGAGGCTGCTGTTGATCTTGATCAACTTGATAATGGAGAATACATGATCTCAGCCGGTTATGATTCTAGCCTGTTGACGCTTAAGGATGAACGAGATGGAGTGGAAGAACAAATACGGAAGGTGCATCAGCAAGCTGCAAATGATCTGGATCTTCCTGTGGACAAGAGTTTGAAACTGGACAAGGGCACACAATTTGGACATGTATTCAGGATTACAAAGAAAGAGGAACCAAAAGTACGGAAGAAGTTGAATACACAGTATATTGTTTTAGAAACAAGAAAGGATGGTGTCAAATTCACAAATGCAAAACTCAAACGGCTCGGGGAGCAGTACATGAAGTTGGTAGAGGCATATAACAGTACTCAAAGAGAACTTGTTAGCCGGGTAGTACAAACGGCAGCAACATTTACTGAAGTGAGTTACATGTTCTTTTTTTCCTTGTTTTTTCAGTTTTCATGAGAAACAATCCCATGCCTGTTATGTGTTCGTCTTTATTCATGACATAAATTCATGTTTTCTTTTTGTGGTTGTCATTTACATTATTTTGCCCTCTTTGAATAACCTAGCTTGGATTCTGCATTTCTTTTCTGTACTCTTGTTATTTCTCTAAGAAGACTATTTTATTCAAGCAAGCTGGAATTGTATTGCCAATGGAGTAATGTACTGTTTTTCTACATCATATGTATCTTGAATCTTGATGATCTGTTATGGAAAATAGGAAAGTTTTGGAGGCCAAATTTTCAAGATGATATGGATTATACTAAGTCATTGGACACTTTCGCCACTTCCCCCCCCCCCCCCCCCCCCCCAAAAAAAAGAAGAAAAAGAAATGTATTACGAATCCTGTGTGTCCGACAAGAGTTTGACTCAGGTTGTTCACAAGCCCTACTGGTATCCCATGAAAAAGCATCCTGAAATTGATTTATTGCCTCTTTTTCATGCAGTTCAGTCACAATTTTGGAGCTCTCGAAGATTTTCAAGTGCAGCTAAGAGAAATTAAGTAATGTTAGAAGGGATTCCAAGTGTTGGGAAGTGGATTTGTCCTGGCCCTACTAATGCTATTAATGGTAATGTTAAATTTTACTTAAATCTTTAACATTACCATGAAATGAGATAGGATGTTTAAGCGTGGTGTCAACCTTATTGGATTTCATATGGAGAAAGTAGAATTTTAGATCCCACTCAAAATCCAGCAGACTTAACAATTTTCAGGATTTTAGGATTGGGGGGATTACAATGTTTTCATTGCGGTTTGTCATGTATGAGGGTAAGGAACTAGCATTTAATTAAGAGGACCAAACCCTCTATGTACCTTGATGTTGGTGGCATTGATTGTTGAACTCCTCTATCATGACCATAGTAAAAATCAATGTGGAAAAAGTTGAAGTCGGGATTAAATTGGCAAGGGTCCAAAAGTTGAAAAAGTCGTTAAAGTCGGGAGTTTTTCGAAAAAGTCGGCAAAAAGTCGGCAAAATTAAACGGCCAGCCAAAAAAATCAAAAAATCGGGATTTAATCGGCCAGCCAAAAAAATCAAAAAATCGGGATTTAATCGGGATTTATTCCCGACTTTTTCCACACTGGTAAAAATGCACCCATCACTCGAACAGAATCTTGATTTGATATGTTAAGCTTTTTCTATCTTATTTTAATGCTTAGAAGGTGGTATTGATGATGAGGATCCCAATATAGGCAATGCTTTTGATGATATATAGTACTAGTTATTTTGGACTATACAGGCCATTTAGGGCCGCTTGGTTGGTATATTTTTTGGTTCAGAGATAGATTGCATTTGCACTCAATGCATATTTTGGTTATATGCATTAGTCATGTATTGAATTTATTTCATCATCATCGAAATGTTTTATATATTTCATATTTTATGCGTAATTCACTAAATTTTTATAATTTTTACTATATAATATATAATGTGTCCTCCGTGTCCTGTTCTGGGGGGTCATCGTGTCACGTGTTGGATACTTGTATTTTCATGACCTACATGTCCTGTGTCCTCGTGTCAGGTGACTCGGAGATTATATGATCTATGAAAAACAGACATTATCTATTTTGAGCTTTGTCCATTTAGCCTTCAGATGTTAGGAGAAATGGTTCTAGTGGGCGAAGATAGGCTTGTACCATTGGTATCATAGATTCTAGATCCACTCACCTTGTACATCTCTCTCCTAGATTGTCTTACATCTTTGGAGTTGGATTTCCATGATATAGGTTAGACAGTTAATTTACTTTCTGCATCTTGCTTTTTCAAATAGGAGCTGCTTTTAGTGCTCCCACTTAGTATGGACATCATTGTATCTATCAGTCCACTTTACCTACTTTGATGGTCATCTGCTGAAAATTGATATAATTATCTTATATATACCATTGCAGTTCACTTTAGGAACTGCTTTATCATCCCCACTATGTATCTACGTTGGATGTAATTTTGAGTTTTATTGACCTAGTTATTGTGGTCATTCATTGGAAATAAATAAAATTATCTTATAGTATCTTACACTAATAGATACCATGCCTTCCCTTTAAGAGAAATGAATAAGGATGGTAATCTTTAATTTTCATTACAATATGAAGCCTGTCTGGAGCCTTATGGTGAACAATGACAATATGACATCTTTCTGCAACCATATGGTAATCTCTGACTTTCATTGCAATATGAAGCCTCTGAGAAGACTTATGGTAACGTTTCTCTGAGCTGTAGCATGGGATTGAGAGGACATCTTTTGATTCAGTCGTGTCCTTTATGGAAAGTTCTTTACCTCCTAATTAAAGCTTTGCTAGTCTTAGTAGTTATTGTCTCTGACATTGTTATGCTATTCAGTGTGCTGTTTATCATAATGCAGGTGGGATAATCTGACTGGATATATATCTTATTTGACCCACATGCTTCTAGATCATATGCCAGTGTGAAGGATTGTTTCTCAGGCATCTCGTATTCGCTAGCTCAAGATGACTTGTATTTGCTTGCTCAAGATGATTTGTATTTGCTTGCTCAAGATGCTTTTGACTGTATAAGTTGCGACTAAAACCTAAATCTCTCACACTCTGCTTCCTTATTTATCTGCAGTTATCCTCCAGTTTCTTCATTTACCAAAATGATCTTGTTTTCCTATTGAAACGGGAACTACTACGAGAGCTGCAGCAAATAACCTATTGATGTCAATGTACGGCTGTTGCCAGAGTTCTTCACAGATTTAACATTTGTATTCTTTGTTGAATTACAGTCATCTGACCAAACAGAAAACTCAGTCCTCATAGGAAACAGAGTGTGTATTATCTTTTCTGAAGATATTAATGTTCATTTTAATGTGCACTTTGCTTCTAACTTTCTGAATATTGAGTTTCTTAGAGTGAAGAAAGTCCCAAAATTTATTGCGCTTATTTAGCTGATTTAGGATTCTATTCTCTGCTTGTTGGTCTAATTTGAGTTTGGTTTCAATAATTTCCTGCCTACTCTGACATGCTAATCTCATGCAATAATTGTTCCAGCAATTTCTACATTTTTGTTAAAGGAATACTCAGCAATACCATAGTACTGTGCTTCATGTTCCCCCTTGGTATTTCTATCGTGTCTTTATCATTGATGCATAATTGTTGTTATGTCGTTATTTTTATGCAGGTTTTTGAAGTTCTTGCCAGTCTACTTTCTGAATTGGATGTTCTGCTGAGTTTTGCTGATCTAGCAATCTGTTGTCCCACTCCATATGTGAGACCAGATATCACTCCATCGGTAATTTCTTTTACCTAAGATGTTTTTCAATTTGCCTTTTATGTTAATTAATGCAAAGTAATGTAGCATGCCTGTTATGTTATTTCATTGACAATATATTATACATTGCCATGATTTATCAGGAGGACGGGGATATCATACTTGAAGGAAGCAGACATCCTTGTGTTGAGGCTCAGGATGGTGTAAATTTCATACCAAATGATTGCCGCCTTGTAAGTTGTTCTAACTGGACTTTGATGAATGCTTTTTGATTTGGGGGGTTATTTCCAATTTAACTTATAACAGCTGTCATAAAATCTAATAATTCTTTAATCATAATAACTATCAATGTCTGGTCTGTGTTATAGGTTAGGGGTAAAAGTTGGTTCCAAATTATCACTGGACCAAACATGGGTGGCAAATCAACCTTCATCAGGCAGGTATGATGGCTCCTATTTTTGGCATACTATAAGGCTATTTTTCTGCGGCGTCACTGTACGAAGCATGGGATATGCTTATCTTCTGTTTTTTCTCACTGGTCTGTCATTTAAATAACCTAGAAAAATATCCCACATGCTTTTTTGGATGGTGTCATGTCCAGTATTTTTCAGTAGAAATCAAATACATAATTGGTAAATTCTGCCAAAAGTTTAAATGCTTTGATTTTCTTGTATTTTAGATGAATGCGGTGCTCATAGACAAGCATAAATCATTGCAGTTTGCAAGGCTACAATCTACCAACGCTTGGTAAATGGAAAAAAAGCTTCGTTGTCAATGAGTGGGTTCTAGACATGGGTAAATGGCTGCTACTTGCTAGGATTATATGTTGGATGACCCTAGGGGATTTACAAGATTAAGAATTATGTCAACTGAACCTCATGCTAATTAATAGGTAGTCTACTATCCTTTATATTAGAGTTTTATGACATTTCGAGCGTCTTTGTAAATGCTATTGTAGATTGCAAGTCCATGGACTAGTGGAGCTTGGTCAATGAAAACATAGTTTGGCTCTTGTTGCCACAAAATTTAGCAGGTCTGGTCTAGTCCAAACCCCCACTACGCAGAACCAGACTATATGGCGACAAGAGAAGGGGTTGCCACTGTCACCTCAACAACCACCTTTCTCATGCTCTTTAGCGGTATTTGACCACAAGGGAGGCTTTCCTAAATCACCTAAAGGATAATCAATTACTATGGCTCAAGGTGATAGATAAGAGGTCTGTAAGACTGGTCAAACTATTGGCGAAGCCTAGAAAGGCCTAGATATTCTATGCCAAGGCTCAAGTACTCTATTCCTAGACCAAAAAGATGGCTGTTATAAGTTAGGGTTTTGATGATTTGCAATGATAGGGTACACAATGTCATATAACAGCCAAAGGAAAGGCCCTTTCAATGAATAATCAATAAAGCAGGCAAGGCCTTCAAATAAATACCTAGGGTTAGGGTTATTTAATGGAAATATATGGCCGAAAACATGCATAAACACCAAGGATGATGTCAGCCCTAAAGAAGAAGGTTTAACCAATGCAACAATGCTAGATTTTGCTTTTATGTTGGGCATCTAGGACGAGGATGTTGAGCCTTAGGTAGGATGGAAACAGTTGGTTGCTTACATGGAGGCTTGTGCTTTACTTGAGCATCCTTGGGTTGAGTGTTCAAGTGGGTATGTTGGAACCAGAGGTATGTGTTACCCACCAATATGTAGGACAACCCTAGGGATATCAAAATTTTTGGATGGTGAAGGGGAAGTGACCAAAATGTAAGGGGAAGTTGAAACAATAGGTTGTAGCAGGCGTTTTAAACCTGTAGATAATGAACCAACTTCAAAACTGGACCCTGCTCTCTGCATGTAACATGACTTTGACTTGGGCTGTGCTCACACATAGTTATGAGGGAGTATTGGGGGTGACAGTGTGTTCTTGGCATCAGAAAATTATGATGCACAGGCATGAGGAAACTTGTAACAGAAGCACTGGATGCTGATCCCAGAAGCAACATTGAATCAACATCACAATTCAGAGGAGACTGATTTTGTCCATCCCCTCTTCAACGAATGATAGCCACAGGAATATATAGATTTCAATGGTACTTTCCAATCTGTTTTTTGTGTCTGATACAACTGTGGCATTGGACATGAGGTAGGTATTTTTGGTTGTGTGACAGAAATTTGTTTTGAGTAGAACAGTATCAGCAAGCCAAGGTCAAAGGCTCTCATTTATGTAGATATGCCCCTGTTCACATACAATGATAATATATGCTGATGTGTTTAATTCAGCATATATAACATTGACAAAAAAATCGCTGATGTCTTGAAAAATCTCAAATTTTCCTGGCTGCCGAAAAATTGGCCTGAAAATATCACAATTTTTTCCTTTCTGAAAAAAATTGCGCAATTTTTCAGAAAAATCGCGAAGTCTGCCAAAAGTTCGCACTATGACAGGAAAAATCACCTCGTGGGGTTTTAATTCGTTTTGGTCTTTTTTCCCCTAATTTGTGTTTGTTGGCTGCTGGGGAAGGAAGGAGGAGGACTTTTGGTCATCATCAGTGATTGTGAAGATAGCTAAACAACCATCATCATGACCATTAAGGAATTTTCAGTGGAGCAAGGGTTCAATTTCATTTGCCAAGGCAAGTCTCATGTACAACAGCCAACTTATTATTATTATTTTTAAAAGAAATGGGTAGAGATTTGTATTATTAAAAAAAAATGGATTACAAGGCCAAAACCCTTACATATTCTAATCTTCCTTGCAGGTTTGAAATTGAGCATGGAGGCTCAATCGAAACCCTCGAACAAGTTCCCAATGACACAAAAATTACAGTCCCTTTCCAACTAATTTTTTTTCCAAAAAACCCCAATATCCAGACATAATTTACATTCCATTATTCACTATTTTTGTTTTATTTTAGTCGACTTCTTGTTTTTTTGGAGAAATACTTTTTCCTTTATTCCCAACTTGAATCCAACCCCTATTTTCTGCAGATTTCGATGGGTCATTCTTTGGAAAGTGCATGTTGCTATTCTTGAAGTCTTCCGCATCTGCCTAATCTGTCCAAGAAGTTGCCTTTCCAGCATTATTCCTTGTGGTTTCTGTAGGGGATCCATTTTCCACGAGGATTTGCTGCTTTTCCACTTTTGTTGAGTTCGGAGAATATTCACTGGCATGCAATTTTTCTTGATTGACTTTAGTTGCATTTTCTTTGGCAGTCTCAGTTTCCGGTTTATCTTCTGGTTCTTCCTTATCTTGAGACTCTCCCTCTTTGTATACCGTATAGTGATCACCCTAAGCTCCTTCCCACAAATTAAACCTTCAATGTTTTTCCTGATCTTTGTTGCTTTGACACTTGGGGCAATTTTTTATTACATGCCTTGTTTCATAGCACTCTCTACATCGGAATGAAACATTTTCATAGTCGAGCTTTTGGACCCAACCATAAGTTGGGGTTGTCAAATCGATCACAACGGGAGAACCCTTATTGAAGTATATCTCCACACAAATTCGAGTACAAGTAGTTTTATAATAATTTCTTGTATATGGGCTGTGGCAACAAAACTTTCCAACAACATTCCCAATAGAGTATAACGATTGGAGATTCCAAAGATGCAAGGGTAGGTTTGGAAGCCTTACCCAAACTGGAGCTGTGGAGATTGATGTCATTACTGGATTGAATTTGGGAGACTAGGGTTGCATGAAAAGACCGATACTAACACGGAACCAAGGCCCAGATTCACAAATGGCCTTTTTGTGCTCAATATTATTGAAAACAATAATGAAAAAACCTTGAGCCATGGGATAAATATTCAGATCATTCGTTAAACGAGGTTTCCATGTCTTAGAGATCCATTTATGCAAATCTGTCAGTTGTAGCAAAATCCATTAAACCTGCAAACCAAACATTGCTTTGAATTCTCAGAGTTGAAAGCTTCCTCATCCAAAGGAACATTGAGAGAAGGAACTTCTTGAGCCACCTGGAGGCCAGATCCATATTTCAGAATGGAACTATATGAAGCCGAAGAAGAACTTGCTTGTTCAACAACCATTCTTGCAAAAGAAACTGTCTTCATCGCCGAATCACTAAGATTCGCCATTGATCAGATTTCCGCAGAGATCTGCAAAGAAATCCACACATCTAAGCATAGATTGATCGACTACAACAACGATCTTATTTCTAAAAGCTCAAAATATTTTCTTTTAATTGTTTATAAAACAAAAATACAAAGGATATTTACTAGCTTGCTTTACTAGATTTTTATCCCAAGATAGCAAGTAAATCCTTGGGGTTTTGAGCTAAAATTCTATACCTTATCCAAGGAAAGATATGCCTCTTTTTGCTGCTCTTAACACATATTTTACAAGGTATATCAAGTGTTTTAGTGGATTTGCATTAATTTACAACAAACTATACACTAGATCAGGTATTTTTCCAAGCCAAAGGGGATACTTCCAAGGATATATCTATCACATAAACGCTTGTATAGTTTACAAATTTGTCTTAGAAGTTTATATCATTGTTTTGAGGCTATTTAGGACATATTCCAAGCATCAGAAGGCTTATTTATTAGCTAGAATAAATTTATGGGTTTTAACCCTCTTGACCACTCCATGTCAACTACCCTATAGCAGTACAACTTTTTGCAAAGGAATTCTATCATGTTCGAGCAGTCAGATATCTAGGATTCATAATCATCATTCGTCTATATATTAGAGTTGTAAACCCAAATTTTGCAAGTTTATTGTAAATGATGCTAGTATGATCGTTTAATTATGTAACAACACCTAGGTAAGCCTCTGATTTTGGCAAAGGATTTCATCCTAGGAAGATTTTAACCTCACCGAATTATGTGTGTTTCTAAACATAGATAATCAGTAGAAATTTTCTTCCAGCTTAAACCCCAAAGCTAGGGTGGAATTCGTTGACAAGGTCTTAGGTGAATCCTAGTGTTATATCAAGTCTTCTGTAAAAGTGTGTTTTGGAATAATTTAAGCACATTTGGCTAAATTATTTTATTACAAATACACTTGGTCTATACTAGATCATATTGTGTTGCAGAATTGGATAAATTATTAAGGTCTATGTCTAAAGGTGTTTTTCCCTTTCAAGGGTTGAATTAATTGTAATATCTTGATGTAAAAATATTTTGGTGCATGATCCCTAATATTTAGACACCATGGCTAAAATATTTAGGGGTGTAAAAAATTATTAATACTTTTTAGTGTCAATTAATTATTTTTTCTAGCTAAATTAAATTAAAATCCTAAGCTAGAAAATTAATTAAATTTTGAGTCAAAAAATAATTATTTTTATTGTTGGTTTTATGGCAAAAAGTGGCAAAAATATTAGCCAGAAAATGGTAAAAAAATTAAAATTGAGAGAATAAAATTATCTCAAATTGGAAAAACGAATTTTGTAGAAAATGGTCATTTCCAATGAATAATTAAATTTACAAACCCAATTCCAAGGCAAAAAAATCACAAGAAATTCTTTGGGACTAGAAAATAATTATTTTTTCAATAAAATTATATTTTCTGGGTCCTGTTAATTGAAGAAAATTCTTGGGTCCAAAACAAGTCCAATTTCCAAGGTCCTTATCAAGGAAAAAATCATTTTTTAAACAAAAATTGAGCTTATGGACCAAGGTTATTAAGTCAAAAATGTTTTTTTGAGGAAAAAGAGTCAAAATAATATTTTTTGGACCAGGAAAAAAGAGAATTATAATGGAATTCGAATTTCTTCATCTAGATCAAGGGACAAGATTTATTTTTGGTATGGATCAAGCACCAAGTAGTTGTTATTATCCAGGATGTGCAACTTATTGGACCTAACCGTTTTCCACTTGGAAGGGGATCTAGATCTCTCTATTTTCTATATAAGGAAGTTATTTGCTCCTCATTTGACACCAAAATTTTTGTAAAGAAACTCCAAGCAAAGCTTTGCCGCTCTAATATTTTTTGGAAATAATAAAGAAGTCTTTAGGGTTTATTCATGGTGGTGTTCCTTTTCTGCTTCTTGTGGTAATATTTTTCTGAATCACGTGCTTAATACTCTACTGAACAAATTTTATAGATTATTATTTGTTTAGCCATTTATTGGATCAACTATTTACACATGTATCTTGTATTAGTTGATGGGTTTTAGAGAAACATTTTAATTTGATTTATCGACCAGGTATCTCTAGATTTTGAAGGTTATTTTGTTATCTATGCCTCTATTGATCTAATAATTTGATTTTAAGTGTGTAGAGACTTCAGGTATTTAAATCTTGGGTGTGAGGGGAGGTCTTCGGTTATACCAACGCACTTTCAAGTCAGGAAAACTCAAGATCCCATCTAATTAAATTTCATGGCTTATCTGACGATTTGATTTGTAGGGATTTGGGCTATTGCTCACCATAAAAAATTATTTCCATCATCTATTTGAATTATGTTTGTGCATGTCGAATAGGTTTGCTAATATAGAGCTTATTTTTCTATTGATCAAGGAGCGAAGTTGTATTCATACTCTTTTGATCCAATACATATGTAATATTGTATATAATTTTTTGTAAATATCTACAAACTTTTTTTGTCCTTTTGTGTATCAATTTTATTTTCTTGTATATGTATTTTATTTATTTATTTTCCTTTCAATTTGTAGATCTGAAAACAAAATTAAGGCTTGGTCATTAGTTTGTCTGTCTTCATCATTTGGTGACTAACATACATGCTATTAAAGTCCGATTTGAATCTACATTATATCTTTGCCTTGCATTCAGTATCTGAATTGGTTATTGAATTTTGGTATGATTGCTCGCATTTTGTGAAAGATTTGAAGACTGATTAAGAACTGATACATATACTTAAAAAGAGGCTGTAGCAGTTGAGCTTTGAAGTGGCATATCTAAGGCAGATTCACAGTACTAAAGTGCTTCACTGGAATCTTGTGGACTTGTGACAATTCTGATCTGACTTACTCCAACCATAGCTACGACAGTCTGATATTCTATTGACAGTGGGCTGATCCGATTAACTGTGATATATCTTAAGGTCTGGTGCATTTCTAAGGCGGATCATTGTGTATCCTTGTGCACTGGAAGTGTATTGAATTTACAGTGGTTGCTCTCTCGTGTCTTGCCAAAGCATTGAGGATAGCCTTATTTTCTTAGATTACTAACTATCTCTGTTTCCTCTCTTAGCCAAATTGCATTCCATTACATAGTTGCTTCTCTAATTGCATTGCTCATAGTTGCATGGTTAGACTCCAGTTGCATTTTTTGCATTGCATGATTTGGTTAATGTTGCATTTCATCATTTTAAATCACTGTTAGCAATCTCTGAGTAATTGTGTTTGCATACCTTTGAGTTTTTGCTGATTCCTAATTGCTATCTGGTGAAATAAACAGTTTTGAGCAGGCAACCAAAGGCACATTCATTGGCATATCATCGAAAAAAATTGCTTCAAGTGACATTTCATAAGTTGCGGACATTTGGCTATAAGTGTTTTAAATAAAAGAAAGCTAATCTAATTCCTAACTCACATGGTCTAAAAGAATGCTATTTGATCTAGTTTCACTTGGTTATAATTTATTGATCTAAGTAAGTGATTCTCTTTTCATTAGCAATCTCATTCGCTATTCTTAAGTGTTTATTTGGCTAAATGATCTTTGCTTATTTCAGTTGTCTAAGTAAGTAAAGAATACTATAAGAACACTTTGATTCTAAGGCATTGTGAGATCTTGCTTTAACATTCTCTAATTGTCATTTTTTCATTGAGTATTCCCTATTGCTTCATTAATTGTAATCATTGTATCAATTAATCATCTTGTGCTCATAAGTATATCATAAGCTCTTTATCTTGTTGAAACATCTTGATATTATTGTCATCTCAGTGAAACAATTGCATTTATCATCTTGCATTTTTGCATCTTGCATCTCAATTGCATCCTTAAAATCTACCTCCAAGCCTAAGCTTGGTTGAAAGAAAGTTAGGACCACCTTTCTTTTGTAGCTTGTGAAGGATAGACCCTCCTTAACGGTTAACACAGTGGCCTTGTAGTCGTCAGAGCCACAGTTTCTGTAGCGCCAAAGGCATCCTGTGGTTATTTTTGAAGGGGAGGTATCTTTAATCAAGCCATAGCTTGCTTCCCCTTGCTTTCTCTCTACAACTTACTCTAGAGACTAGCATCAAAACAACTAGGAGGAAGGATTCATCTAGATTAGGCATCTTCATTAAAATCAACCAAGATTTTGCATTTCACATTAGCTTAGATCTTGCATTCATTCCTTGTCGATCATTGGTGATTGGAATTGTGAGATAAATTCATA
>APFE030583540.1:72478-106374 GCA_000404065.3 Pinus taeda | reverse complement strand
TATATATTTTTAAAAAATCGCTCCCGGATTCGCTCCCAAACCGGGAGCTTCTGAAAATGGTCGCTCCCGCTCCCGCTTCCGCTCCCGCTCCCCGCTCCCGCTCCCCGCTCCCGCTCCCCGCTCCCGCTCCCCGCTTCCGCTCCTGCTCCCAAGTAAAATTTATAATTTGCAAATTTATTGGTTCATTTCTCATATATCTGGTTATCTTGTTCTTTAAATTTATGTTCTAACTCTTCTTGCAGCATTATTGTTATTGTAACTTTGAGCACCTATTTCTTACAAGTCTCTAAATTTCCATTGAGCATTGTAAAGGCAGTGGTCTGTTACATTTTGAATCTGCCTCATTGACCCCAATTGCATTTATCTTAATATACATTGCTCATAAACTCTCACACTTGCTTTAATTAATAATCAAGTTACATTAATAATAATTGCCTTGCCCTTAATCTCCTAGGACTTATTGTTCCAACAAGTTTTCTCTTTCATCATTACCTTTAGGGGCTACCCCCCTTGACTTAGCTAGGAGAGAGTCTAAACAGAGAGAATAGGGATTTAGAGTGACAACCCTTGTTCTAAGCGTTGTGCCTTAGGTGTACACTTCAGGCGACAACATTTTTTGGCACTGTTGTTGGGGATAAGTTTCTTTTTCTCGACGTTTCAACATTTGTATCTAGAACTATCTTTTGTTTTCGGTTTTGGACTAACTTTTCGGTTTAATCTTCTTGACTCGGCCACACCACAACATTTTTTGGTGCCGTGGAGGGGAGAGTTTTTCTGTTCGTGGTTTTTCAACTAACATTTTGGTTCTGGCGTTTTGGATTTTGGAGCTTGATTTCTATTCAAGTGCGACTCCACTTATTTCATTTTATGCAAGGATTTTTGCATGAAGCTTTCTTCTTGTATACTTCTTGCTAATCTTGGACAAGAGCCTCTCTCTAGTATCCATTTGCTCTTTCAAGGTCAAGTGAGCAGGGCATCAGGGCACCAATAGACTAAAAATACATAAAATATTAAAATTTTGAAAAAATACATATATATTCGAGCATCCATATGAATGCAAACCATTATACATGAATATGCAAAGTTTCTTGTGTATATAGCAAGTAGGGTGCATATAACCAAACTTGCATAGAGTGCAATCCATCTTTGAACCAAAAATACAACAACAAAGTGGCTCTATACGGCCTCTAGAGTCCAAAAAAATAATGATACAACAAATAACTACATATCTTCAAAATCTTGCCTATATTGGAATTCTTATCATCCATATCACCCTCTGAACATCAAAATAAGATAGAAAAAACTTAACATGCCAAATTAGTGATTTTTCTTGAGTGAAGGGTACATTTTTACTAGTGCCATAGTAGAGGAGTTCAACAATCAATGCCACCGACATTGATTTACATACAAGGCTTGGTGCTCTTGATAAAAAACTAGTTCCATACCCTCATACATGATAGAATCCAATGGAAACATCACAATCTTGAAAATTAAGTCTAACGAATTTTGAGAGGGATCTAAAGTTCTACTTTCTCCATATGAAATCCAACAAGGTTGGAACCTCTCAAACATCTTGAAACAATTAACGATAATGTTAAAAATTATGGTGAGTGAATGGAGGGTGAGGGTCTCTCTAAATAGAGTTAGTAGGGCCCTAGAATTAGATATTATGCTTGCAAATATATATATATATATATATATATTCTTTTTTACTATGTTTATTTTTATTTAAATTAGGTTTTTGGTGGTCCTTAGCTGCATCGTACGACATTGTACAAAATCGGCTAATTTTGTGAAAAACCGAACTAGTAGATTGCGTACAAGAACTGACCTAAAATGATCCAAAACATCGATTCGAAATTCGAATCGATATTGCCTCCAAACCAGATGCATCAATTGGTTCCATTGGTTTTGGTTCTGGTTCCTTTCCTATAAAACTGGAGTGACTTAGAGATGGTTATCAACAAATTCAATTGTCATAAATGTGTTTGGGATACATTCTCATGAAGAGTAGATTGTTAAGGAAGCCAACGTGGTGTTGAGTCTAGGCCCCGATGCTAGAAGGTGTGCCCTAGTCTTATTTGTCAAGTGTCTTTGCAAGGCTTCAGATTGGTAATATTGAACTCAAAAAGTAGGCCTTGATTTCTCTTATATCATTTTTGTAGGAAGATTACATGAACATCATTGGTGTGGTAGATGAAGGGGTAGGTATTGGATACTTTTTGCATTTTCTCAAATCGCATATTGTTACTATTAGTAAATATGCGGTTGTTGCCTTGTTGATTCTAGTGTATTTTGATGCCTTGTTTTAGAGAGTGTTATGCCACCATTAATTAGGTTGTTGGAATTTGGAACTCTTTTGGGCTAGCAGAAGGCAATGGAGGCTTTGTAGGGATTAATGGTTGGCTCAGAGGAGAGTATTAATGTGAAACTGTTACTGAATCCAAACTTAGTGATATGTCATCTCAATGATTGTCACCCAATTAATAGGGGGTATGCTTGTGTGGTTTTTGCATATGGTGGAATTTCGACTCTAGTTGAATTTTGTAGAAATGGGTCTCTAGAAGGGCAAGGTATTAGGTTGGTAGTCTTGAGGAACTTGTCTTTTGGGGAGGAAATAAGAATTCCCACAGTAAAGAAGGAACAATTTGTATATTAATCAATCTTGTGAATTGTGGTACAACCCTTGCATACGAGGTTTTAGTAGCTTGTTTGCCTTTGTTGGTTAGAAGATTTGTAGAGGTGTGGTTGAGTTGTTTGTTTTTTTGTTTTTGTTTTGCTTTTAGGTGGAAAGGGCATCAAGAATTGAAACCCAAGAGATTGAGCATCTAATGAGAAATATTGAGGTGATCTACTCGTGTGCATGGAATATCCATGAAATCTAGGGGCAATATGTATGAGACTTATAAACTTGTGATAGTGTTCGATATACAATTTGACTTGTTTATTGCCACCTCATTGATTGGTTTTGAGAGTGATAAATAGTGGATGTTGGCTCTATTGAGGGGCAAAATTTGTTGATATGATTCTTGTGAAGAAAATGACGATGCTAGAGGAAGCTTTAGTTTCTAGTTGGCTATTGGTTACTCCAGTGTATTTGGACTACTGTTTTTAGAATTGCTAAGATCACTATCTACATCCTCCTTTGAAATCTGGTGAACGAGCCATCATAATGGAGATTATGACACAACCTTTGCTTAAAATGTCACATCTCTCAAGGCAAACAAAACATATTAATGTGTTGATTAGAAAAGATGGATCTGTGCCTCACATGAAGTGCATGGAAGTAAGGTTATGAAATTCAAGAGATGATTAAGTGGAAAGAATGGGATTGTCATCTATCTACAGGAAATCAAAGGATCTACAAGAAATCAAAGTCATGTTCATCAATTTCATAGAAAATACTAAGATGGATGTTATTACAAGATGTTGGACCTACTATGTGCTGGAAAATGTAACTAGTTTCGGTCTTCATAATTGTCATTATACTCATGCCATTATGTATATCTTATGTTACAAGATAAATAAGAAAGAAATATATTATTTTGAGCATGGGTTTCATGCTGCTTTTTATTGGTAAATTAGGTCAAGCATGCGTTTCATGTTCCTAGGGTTTGTCAAGTCAAAAGAATATTTTTCTTGAGTTGAGAGTTTTTGTTGTTTGTATAAGACCCTATTGGGCAAGTTGTAACATGTAAAAGATATTATTTTTGAGTCTAGAATGTCAAATTTGACCTCCAAGACCAAGTCGACCTTACTAGAGGAAGTCGACCCAGTTTGAGGTAATTCGACCTCATGAGAAGGCTATATAAATGAAGCAAGTTTGATTCTTTTGAACACACTTCTACAGTTCGTTCGCAAGTAAAAAAAAGAAGAAGAGCAAGAAGAGCGAAGGACAAGGAAACAGGAGAAAGACCAAGTGAAGAAAGAAAGCTCTGATTTTTGAGCCTAATTCTCTCACATGTGCTAAGGATAGGGTTTTCGTCAGAATTGCGGGGCTGAAGTTTCAGATCTGAAATTAAAGGTCAAAATTGTGATTGGAGTAGACTTTTTTGTAGGAGTTGACCTTCATTGACTTTGGTTGACTTTGTCTTGTCTTGAAGATCTTTTGGAGGGTTGGCTTGGTGCTTGGAGGTATTCTTAGTCTAGTTGGTAAATACAGAGTGGGGCGACGTAGTAAATGAAACAACATTCATTGAATGAGTTGACACTGAACAAAAGGAACCTTCAACTGATGAACCTGGACTAGAGGATTCTACAAAATGGATTTAAACAGGTAGAAAAAAACTCTGAATCGGAAAGAGAATTATGGATATGAATATTAAGCAATGTTGAAGTTTCTAAGTTTACTTAGTTAGAAACCCTCCATGCACTTTATCTGATTTATTCCTACCTACTTGTTATTTTCCTTAACGAGTTATTTACAATGTAAATACTAAAAATAAACACTAGTGCATGCTCAACATATTACAGATCAACAACTAAAAGAAACAAGAACAAACACACCATATGACACCATTATTTTTGGACTAATGACCCCAAAAACTCCTAATGTAGGAAAATCGGTGCAGCTATTTGAGGGTTTTCTTATTAAGCAATATCATAGTACAATTTGGGTGCTGAAACTTGCCTACCCAACAAAGAATTTCCTTAGCAGTAATACCTCTCTGTTTCAAACAAATCTACTGGCTGAAACCTCGGATAATCCTTCCGACAACTACTCAGCACCAATCTGCCCCTGAAACCCCCAGTGTCTGCCCAATCTGGATTGCGTCAGCCTCTCCTAGTCCAGCGCTGGCCCTGCATCAGCCTATCTTGGCTTGTGTCAGCCCCAGGAGGCCCTGCGTAAGCTCTCTAAGCCTCTGCATTAGCTACACTGGCCCCTCTGGAGCTCTGTGCAGCACTTAGCTGCCTCTGCATGGCCCTGCGTGAGCACTGGTTGCTCTTGCGTCTCTCTCTGGTTGCTCTGCTGCTATCCCGACACTATCTCTGCCTCTTTGTCTCTTTGTACTCAATGCCCCTCAGCTGCTCTCCCAATCACTAATTCTATCTCTCTTAGCAAACCGCGCTCTAGAGAATAGAATGACTGATCTCTTTGGTGTATTCTCTAAGTGACCCTCAAGCCTCCTCTTATACTTTTCCTGTTGACATCTCAATGACCGAGATTAAGTCCCTAAACAATGGCTAAGATTAGATATGGCTTGATCCATGTCTTTTGGACCATTCTAACATAGATTCATATTATTACACATTAATATTTTATTTTCCCTAAGTTTAGACTTAGGGACTCCATTAAAAATATTAATTATTTTAATATCTCCTGATCTGTTTAGAATTTGCCCAAACCCTTTTTGGGTATTGGAGATTTCGTGTGCCACAGCCTCTCCACCAAATTTCGTGGCTAGAGCACATCCGATGCTACATCAAATCAACAAGCAATGCCTAAGCAGTGAACCCCATTAGTTGAAACAATAACAGGAGAAAAAACAAAAGTGGTGGGGTTATCGTTGAAGCATGAAAATGTGAGTCACTTGGTTGGGGAGGAATCCTTTAATATGTATCTCATTCCTTCCCACCCGTCGATGTTTCTTTCTTTTTATAGGTTTTCACCACTAATTCTAATGGCTTGGCAACATCCATTTCTCAATAATAAATGGATTTTCTATATGTGGCCAGGGTGTTATGCGATGATGTGCATGTGGCCGAGCTCGAAAGGGCCCTATGTGTGTTGGTTCTGCAACTCGTTAACTTGAGTGCAACCTCTAATCGATAGAAGAAGTTGGTAAAATGGATTCCCGAAGTTTGGGCCTTAGATTTCTCATTCGAATTGATTCTATAAGAAGATAAGAGATTCTTTTTTGGGTTTTCCGCTTTGGAGGGGTTTTGCCTTGGCATGGAGCCTAATTTTTTTGTCTATTGTTTTATGATCTTCATGGTTTATGCTCTTGATAATTGTTTGATGAAAAGAATCTAATAAAGAACAATAAGAAGCTAACCAAAGTTCACAAGCAATCATTAAGGATAAGGAGAATTGGTTTTAATAGCTGTCCTACTAGATTCTCCAACACTATGTATGGTGAAGATGAACTCGGCTGAGCATTGTTGTTGCATCCAAGGAAGGAACTAGGAACAAGCAAGCGATGCTCAAATTCTCATGTGAGAAGACATAGAATAAGATAAAAGTGCAAGACTCAAAGAATATGGATGATTGCAATTTAGGCAAATTGGCAGAGTGAAGAATCACAATAGCGAAGGAATATATGAATGGCAGTTAGGTGCACACTCATAAGAAAATCTATGTGTGCATAGACTTATTAAGGTTTTATCAATGTTAAACTATTTTGGCCTTAATACTTGCATATCATATTTGCCTTTTGGACCAAAATAAAGACAATGTTAATCATGTATAGTGTTGGAAAGGGCTTCATTAAAACAATTACAAAGATTTAAGATGTCATAACTTATTGTCATAGGAAGTTTGAAAATGACAGTGTAAGAGGTATTGTTTTAGCAATTGTATTGATTAAAAAAGGTCATTGGCCACCAAGTTTATATAGGGTCAGAAAGAATATTCTAATGTTGTTTGCAATGGTCATGTAGGTCTCGTCTTTCCAGGTGGGAAAGTTGAGTCTAGTTACATGTGCCTAGGTCAATAAGAGGTCTTCATGGTGAGTTGTATTGTAAAAGTATGGTTGGTCACATGGGAAATAGTTGCTTGTTGTGGTGGTTTGGTGGTGTTTATTTGACAGAGAGAGAATGTTGTAAGGGCTAAAATATTTATAGAGGGAAGGGACATTGTGTAGTGTCCCTTTATGTGTTTTGACCAAGTTGTAAATCAAAGAAGTGTAAGAGTGAGTATCTCAAACGTGTAATAACTCCTAGTTGTAGAGCATGGGTCAAAATTGTGTAGCTCTTAGGAAGTGGTCTATGGTGGGAAGTAATGCTGTGTTGCTTAACCTAATGTAGCAAGGATTTGTCCATATTCGAATTAGGCATTCCAACGCTCGACAAACTTGTTTTGCATGTGCAGACCATGGATGGCAAAAATGGAGACATTGGCTATGTTCATGATTTCAAAGGAACACATGGAAGAATAAACCAATGAAGGAAAACAATATGGTTCAATTGTATTTAGGGCAAGTTTTAAATTTTACTATGTTGCACAGGGATCTGCCTCCCCCAAAAAAAACTTGCATATGTTGTGTTCTTGCATTTTGGGGACTTGTTGACCCTTAGGAAATGTCCCCAAATTGTTGGGGACTTCACTGAGAACTCAGGGACTGGTTGGTTGTCCCGAAGACATGCCGGGAAGATTTCAGTGACCTTTTGGACAAATTTGACGGATGTTTTGGGCATATTTCAGGGTTTCTAGGCAAATTTCAAGGATAATTTGGGCCTATATCTCCAATTTTTACAATCATGGAGATTGATGATTGGACAGTATGATCATTTTCGCCATCCATTATTTTTGCTTGCACTGCTTCTAAATTTGTTGTACAAGTTGCACCTTGAAATTTGGGTTAGCAACAAAAGTACAAGAAGCAAAGCCTCCATGTCAAGGAAACTTGAAATATAGTATTTCAAAGGGCTGACCCTTATGGTAATTGCTTTTTTTCTTCTCATTTTTTGGGTCATATTAGCTTTTACATATTGTACATGGGTTTCCAAGAGTCATTCAAATCTAATGTTTTCACCATCCCAACATCAACCATTGTGAAAATAATCAGATTGTAGTGACTTGGATTGGGTACTAAATGATCAAATAAATTCCTATTCAATCACTTTCTTAATCTAAAGTATGAATCAAATTTCTTTACAGAACCAAAGTATTTTATGGTAGTTTTCAACACACCAATAAAAGTCTGCAAAACCTATTGAAAAAAGAATGCCTTTGACGTTTACCATAATCATCATTAACAAGAAATGTGAGAAAGATAAGCTAATATAGAGACAATTCTCTATCTCATAGACCTTTCATGGACCTTGTTATAAACTAAAAATACTTACACTTAAGTTTCCTGGAGCTAAATTGCATTTTGCTCATGTCTAGCAGCCAATAATGGAGCGTCACTCAACATTTTTTAGATTGCTCAATTTTTTTCAAAATTGGCAAAGTGTAGGGGCTATGCTTAATACTATATAGTATAGCTTGTTCTACTTACATGCTTGAAGCAACTACAAATGTTAATAGTGAATTCCAAATTTTTATATATTCTTTCTATATATATATTATTGCCTTTCCTAACTTTTTGTCCCCTGAAAAATTTGGGGGTGTGCTCTAGTTGTCCCAGGGACATGTCTCCTTGTCCCCTCTGTTCCTTCGTCCCAAAAACTAGTGCAACATAGAAAATTTACATAATGTAATTGTGCACATGGCTGTAATCCCTATATAGGCATGCATGCCCTTGGTTTGGTTTTGGTGCATTAGACTTGTGATTCAAGGTTTGATGTTTATTGTTGAGTGTTCGTGAAGGGAAGGTTGTTCACGTTATAAGGAGTTGTTAAAAATTGTGTGTTGGGTTAGCCATTTGCTAGTTGTAGACTGGGGGATTTGTTGGACTAGGTGTGCTGGAATTGAATCAAGTAAGGTTCGAGGGACTGATGCTAGTAAAGAGAAAATGCATTAGATGCATTGGTTAGTTCTTGGAAATTGGTAACAGAGTTGTTTGCACATTCGAGGAATTCCTTGAGGGAGTTGAATGGACCATGTAGGTGAAGGACTTCCTACTAGACATGTATTTCGAGGGATGGTTGTTCCTTTATATGGACTTTGATAGTCTGATGGTGACTTCAAGCTCGAGGTACATAATATAAGTACCAAGTCAGACCAAATGAGTACTTTGTAGTGTGGGCGTCTTACCAAAGAATAATGAAGATTTCATTGGACAAGACAAGTCTCATTGGGGGATGGGTTGGTGGGAGTATTAGGATAGTTAACTAATACTTGTCTTATGTGTTAGTGTTTAGTCACAAAGCTTGTTATTGTCCCGGTTATTGTCAAGTAGAGAATGTCTCTATATGAATAACGTTCTTGAGTGGTTTTAGGGGGCTGTTAGATGACAGTTAAATGAGCTCCTATTTTAATGTGTGGTTGCTTTATTCAACTAGTTATGATTGTGATAAGTTAGTGTGTTTATCTTTAGGCAAAGCCTTCATGTATTTATATGTTTAAAATGACATTGATATATATCATAGAGAACAATGGACACAGTTTTGTTGTGGCAACTCTATATTCTTATTTTCTGATACTAGTCAGTTGTATGATTGGTCATCTCCCTTTGAGAGACTATGCATGATGTTCATCTTTATTTCATTATTTAGTAATATATTTTTTCCTTTTTTCCTCTGCAACCTGGTGTAGTTACTCAGTATATTAAAATCTTTTATATGCAGTGGGAAAGCACAATAAAATTGTTACTTCCACTCAGGATTATCCTTGCTCACGAAATTATTTATTGCTTGAAATCTTTAAGAAATAAAGGTTAAACAGGCTCCATAAAGAAAGCTGAGTTATATTAGATAGCGTTGCATTCCCATTTGATGTGGCTTTATTGTTTCTGCTTCTTAGCATGGCTTTATGATCTTTTGTGCTTTTCCTGTTCGTTGAGACGAGTGTTTTTGTTGTGACCATATTATGTTATAAACCTTCTCTTGGTTTATTATGGCAGGTTGGTGTTAATGTGCTTATGGCACAAGTTGGTTGTTTTGTTCCATGTGATCAAGCAACAATAAGTATTCGTGATTGTATATTTGCTCGTGTTGGTGCAGGAGATTGCCAAGTGAGTACACTGATTTTGATTCTTTCTTTGTGATTATTGCTCTGTATCTGTGAATCTTTTATTCAGTCACTTCAGCTCCAGTAGGAACATTCTGGGGTATCATTATTTTAGTTTAGAATAAATAAGTCATCTTGTTCCCCTATAGCCTATAGACTTATCAATTTCATGTATTTTAACTTCCAAGTCCAGTTAACAAGAGATATTGATGATAAAGAAATATACATCAGAGCATATTGGGAAGATAAACACATCAAGCTGTCTGAGGTTTAGCTTTTCCAGTTTAACGTTAACTGTAAACAACATGGTTACCTTCTTGGAAATGAGAAGTCAAAATTTTAACAGTGTTCTGGTTGGTGGATTTTTTCTCTTTTTCACAATTTATTGTTTTGTTTGTCATCAATACTGAGTCATCTTCTGTCGACATATCTGATAATTACTTTTCAACTAACTGCTGATGTTGCTTGGTAGCTTTTAGGAATCATTATATGACTTTCTTCCCGTATATTTTTACTACTCTCTTCCTCATGTTGCTAGATAGCACCTAGGAATAACAACTGACATTTCCATTCATATTCATGCTAGAGCTATAAATAATCTTTCTCTTTTGGTTCTCACAGCAGTCTTATGTTTGAAAACTACTTGAATTTTTTAAGCCTTGATAGCCTCAGGCCCCAGGGTTTTCAGTTAATTTTACAGCCACTTCGTTGAATACTTTCATAAGTTTATATGGAGTAGGTCTTCTATGGTTTTACGGAGCTGAAATTTTGTGCTTTCTTTTATATTCTGTGATTCTTAATTTATTGTCTACTAGTCTTAGAGAACTGAATCACAGGGGTCGTGTATCTTGTTCGAGATGCTTACCTTTATCATGCTTGACCTGTCAACATTTCATACGTCACACTTACCATGAGCTGCTTTTGTTTTTCCACTTGATTCAGATGATATTTTTTCAAGAAAGGTTTATCATCCTAGAGTGTTACTACTAACTAGACCCTAAAACTTATCTTTCTGTAATCTTTGTTAACTCATGAAAACTGGCGATGCAGCTTTTGACATGCTTGTCTGTTTCATTCTCATTCTCACACGTTGGTCTAGTTCAGTGTCTAGAGAGAGTTTTTCATTTTCTATTGCAATGTGATGTGCCTGTTATGACATCTTGGATTCTTTTCTTTTTTGCAATTTCCTTTGCGTACCTCACTTTCTTTTGTATACTTTAATTACTTGAGCTTTTATGGTTCTTATCTGTGTTGTTTGTAGTCTGTCACTTATTTGTAGATATTTTTTGACAGCTTCGAGGAGTGTCCACTTTCATGTCAGAAATGTTGGAGACTGCAACCATCTTGAAGGGAGCAACCCATAAATCTCTAATAATAATTGATGAACTAGGACGCGGCACATCGACGTATGATGGATTTGGTAAGATTGATATTATTGGAAGTGTGAGTATTCTCAATGTATTAATTGCATTAGGTATAAGCCAGGGCTGATTATGGAAGGCTAGCTTGGCTTAAATGGCTGCCACAGTACCATTCGAGTTAAATTTTCTTTGTTGCAATTAGCTTGCTATGAAAATTAGTAACATGAAAGTAAGCTTAATGTAATAAAGCTCACTTGGTATCCCAACTTAATATGAGGGATGGTATATTTACGTAAGTATTATAGATCATTATGCCATAGTCTAAACATTTTATGAATTTGCTCTTTTCCGGTCAATCAAAATGACAAGAAGAAAAATTGACAATTTTTGCCTGAAATCTGGCAAGAATAATTTTGGATTGATGGAATTGCGGACACCAATTAACATTGCAAAATCAGGTTGCAATAGGGGTATTTGAGGGTGCTGAATCAAATTTCACGTCAAAAAGGTCAAAATCATAGATCATTTGGCCTTCTTTTAAATTTATAATTTTGTTGTGTTAATAGTTAGAGAGTTTAGTAGATCACGTACTTGAACTTATGGATACAAGTGTAACTGTCATAATGTATGAAATGATTCTGATTTAAATAAATTTATTATTCATTTTAACACAAACGATAATATAGATAGGATTGTACATTAGAAGGTGAAAGAATAATTCGATTTGTTGTTGAGTGATGCAATATCTCGTTTACATAGTAGAAGAAACTAGCAGTTATGTAACACTCGAATAACTAATCTTTTCATGACTACATTAATTAGCTCACGATTACATTACTTAATTTTTTAGTTTATTTTATTTTTTTAATCTTGTTATATGTGGTTCATGGATTTCAGAGATTGGTGACCACTGTTGAGAAATGGAGAGGCTTATGAATTAGATTAGATTTCTCTTTACATGATAATTACTTGTGAGTTTGATGGCATTTTTATTATTATGTTTTCCTTCTTTCATCAAGCAATTATCATAATAAAAACATGAAGGTCACAAAAGACAAAACAACATAAGATATAGGCTCCAAGCTAGGGCCAAATCCCTCCAAGGGGAAAATCCAGAAAATTCTCCTTATAAAATCAGATCAAAGTGAGGTATCGAAGATCCATGACCACAAAAAAATACCAGCCTTCTAGATGCCAAGTTAAACCCTCCTTTTGCATAGTAAATCCATCAACAACAAGAGACCAACAACAAATCTTCATCAAGAGATATGATGAGGTAGAACTTCCACAAACACCTTCAGACTTCGACTCTCCTTCTGCGAAATTTCAGAACCAATTGAGCAAATTGTGTGTGTTCAAATGAGCTCCAACTTCCATCTATTTATACTGTGTAGTGTTGAAATATGTAACTAGGTTCGGTCTTCATAATGGCATATGTAATTGTGATTTTATATATTTAATGTAAAGAGAAAAATAAATTTATTATTTGTATTCTTGAGGCATGGGTTTCATGCTCAAGGGAAATTTATTTTTAAGTCAAGCTCCCATTGAGTGCTTGTAGGTTTGTCTTAAAGTCAATTGAGTCATTGTCATGTATTGAAGACCCATTTGGGCATGTTACATATTGTAATTTTTTTTTGTTGAGTCAAAATAGAGTCAAAAGACCCTCCAAGACCTTGTCATGGCACAAAGATCAAGTCGGCCTACATGAAGGGACAAGTCGACTTCAAGATAGAAATTCGTACCCCTCATGAGCCTATAAATAAGGAGGAATTCGACCTCATTTACACACTCAAGCAAGTTCGATAACCTCAAGATAGAAGTTGGAAAAGCACGACGAAGAAGAAGATCAAGGTCGAATTTTTTGGGCTTCTCTCTCTCTCTCTTTCATTAGGGTTTCTACAGTTTCTGGGCTAGCCAAAATTTTGAAGCTGCAAGGTCGAAGTTGTGAAGCTGCAAGGTCAAAGTTGTGAAGCTGCAAGGTCGAAGCTGTGACACTGCCTCTAGATCGAAGCTGTGAAGCTGTTAGGTCGAAGCTGTGACGCTACTAGGTCAAAGTTGCTGAAACTGCTTGGTAGAAGTTGTCGGAAGGTTGAAGTTTGTTGCTGGAAGCTGTGTAAGGAAAGCTCATCAATAAGGAAGGACAACTTGGTCTTGAAGGGTCTTGGTCAAGGGTCATAGGTCTTGGAATTCGTCAATTGAAGTTCTATAGGAAGAGAAGGATTTTGGTGGGTTTTCCTCTCAATTGGAGAGGTTTTGGCCCTAGCTAATCACCTATATCTTGTGTCCTATTGTCTCATTGTTCTTTATGATTTGGTAGCTGTTTGATGATAGAAAACACTCATAATAATAAGAAAAGAAGAAGTTAATCAAGTAAAGTAAAAATACATCACAAACAATTATCAAAGTAAGAGAATTCACCTACACTTGTTGCCCCCTAGATTTCTCAACATGGTTTCAGAGCTAAGGTGACTACATCAGGAAGGGCAACGCGAAGAAGGATACTCTAGGGTTAAAGTATAAAGAGATCATTTTGGAAACATCAAGAGCATCAATCATTGAGAAGGACGAAGCCTCACATCATATTGAAAGGGAATAATTAAGAGCAACAATGAAGACCTCAAAACTCTAGCTCATCCAAAGAGGGTTCCACACTTGTAGTGTTCTTAGGAAACTCACACATTTTACAATCATTATCACAAGGAAGGAAGAGTGAAGCACTTTTGGGTTTGTTTTTCTAGGCTATATTTTCCACACATGCAAAGTATTAAGACATCCTTTTGCAATGACAAGTATCGAATTGCAGCCACCATCAAGCAGCAAGTTCTATGCCAAGAAAGGTCTCCTTTGCAAACCTAAATAACAAGGAAAAGAAGTCAAGTCAAGCAAAGTAGAAAGGAGGCAAATTTGTCCATCTAATAGCCACACGTGTGAACTAGGGTTATTGCAGAAAAGGCTGAAATTGCATAACTACTACAACAATCCGAAATTCTGAAGGGCTGAAATTTGAGGTTGTGAAACAAGTTTAACTAGCATTGTCCTGAAGGAAGAAAAGAAGGAAAAAGCATTGTCATCATCATCAAGGAATCAATGTGATCTCCCTTTGACCCAAGGATCACTTTTGTAGGAAGGCATCTTCACCAAGAAGATATCTTCTATTATCTACTTCATCATCAGAATCAAGAAGGCATCAAGTTGAAGATTTCATCATCAAGGAGTATCTTCACTTGACAAGTAAGTATTTTTATATCTATATTTGAATATGTCAAAATGACTTCATATTGCAAGGAGAGCAACAAATTGGTTGGGTTGTCAAACTTTCTTGCATGGAAGAAGATGATAGATTTGATCCCCATAGAAAATGAATTCGTTGGTCATGTTAAGGGTTTAATTATTGAACTGCCGAAAGAAGAAGCTCAAGCTCTACAAGATGAAGATATCAAAAGAAGAAGGAATAGCCTCATACTTTATGAGGGTGTCAGGTATAAGAGACCAACTCCAAGAGTTGGGAGAAATAATGTTTGACAAGGAAATGATTACCATAGTGCTCGATGCACTACCAGAGGAATGGGGCAACTTCACATCAAGCATCTATGGGAAGAAGGAAGCTACTCCATTCATTGAACTATGGTCATTGTGCAGAATTAAAGAAACAAGGTTGAAGGCAAAAATTGATGTAGGATCAAGCGAGCAAGCTCAAACATTTGCTGCTATGGCTAGAAGAAAAGGGAAGTTTGGGAAGCTTGGTCCTTAGAAAAAGAAGAAGAACATGTCGAAGGTTCAATGTTATTGCTGTCATGAATATGGATACTACAAGAGAGATTGTCCAAAACTCAAGAAGGACAACAACAAAAGAGGAAGGGAAGAAGCCCATATCACTGAAGAAGGGGAAGCAGCTGAAAAGAAGAAATTCAAGGAGGAAGTAAAAGATCTCTACTATGATTGAGATAGTCTTCCTCACCTAGTTCTTTTCAAGTTTTTGTTTCAAGTTTTCCATTGTAAAGTATAACTATCATGGTAGGAATCATTAGAAGCATGATAGGATGCATCATGTTAAGAGATGGCATCATAGAAGCATATGGTTGAAAGCAAGAGCTTGTGACATCATCATAAAGAAGCATGGAAGATAGCGGAAATAGAAGTCTATGGCTGTCACCTATAAAAGGATGTAGCTCTTGGTAGCCTCATTAGAAGCATAAGTAGTACTTATGGGAAAAAGAAAGTCATCTAGTATAGAAATCATTATACATCATTCAAAGAGCATTTGCAGGATGAGGATGATCAAGATCCTCTGTTGGAATCTTCATTGGAAAGTTCACCTTCTAGAAGAGGCGTCTCGCCGAGAGTTCCAACTTGTATGGGATTCATGGGATGATGGTATGATGTCAAAAGAAGTGAAGTAGGTTAAGGGAATGCAGTTCTTTCAATTAAGGAAGTTGCTGAAGGAAGTCTAGATGACCAAAAGAAAGATGAGATATGTATGCTTGTACTTGATAAATAGAGTCATGTCATATGGTTGTAGATATCATGATAAAAAGAAAGGGTCTCCTCCTGTGAAAGGATGCTTGAAAGCATGGTTCAAATATTGACTAAATGAAATCAACATAATATGTTCTCATATGAAATATAAGGTGGTTGACAAAGTCGAAGGAACTATGATTGGAAGTTCTTCGGAGGAAACATGTGAATAAAGAAAGGAAGAGATCATTTAAAATGCAACTATGGAGAAGGCAATCAACATCCAAGGACTAGAAGATTTGACTATGATATCTCCATGGGAAAGATATGAAGATCCTAATAAAGTTTGAAAAAGAAAGAGACCCTTGACGTTCTATATCTTTTTGGAGATTTGTCAATATATATGCAGGATGTTGATGCAAACAAGGAGATGTCATGGTGAAAGACCATCACAAAGGTATTTTTGATATAATGTTCATTCCTATTTTTGAACAATATCTAGATGGGCTAATGCAGGGCTACCAAAGGAAGGGTTGTAGATGTCATCTACAACTGACACTTATGTGGTAGGATGAAAGATCCTGAAGGAAACATGATGCGAAGAAGGTAGCAAGGCATGAAGGAAAGGCTAGAAATGGACTAATAGATCACTTTCAATGAATGAAAGGATGACATCACTGATATGATTCATGAATGAAAGTGATGGATGGTTGATGCCTTATGAAGAATTCCCAACAAGATGAAGACTCTTGAATAAAGAAAAAGAAGTTCATGACATCGAAAGGAGGAGCTCTTCAAGTAATTGGTTGTCCCATGATCTCTAGATTCTCCACTAAAAGAGCTGCTGGAAGCAAGTCCCTGGTCAAGAGGGAGTTTTGGTCAAGTCCATGATTAAGAGGGAGCTTGGGTACACTCCTTTTATAGGAACGGGTACATTCCTCTTCATTGGAATGAGCATATCCCCCCTAATTGAGAGGGAGGGATAGACACATCATTCTTGTCTTCACTTGGAATGAACATATCCCCCCTAATTGAGAGGGAGGGATAGACACATCATTCACTTGGGAAGATAGAATGGAGGATTGGATAAGCATTTGGCATCTGATACTCTTTGAGGATGTGGTAGGGCATCCAAGATAAGAGTAGTCGTAGAGGATCCATATTCTTTGAGAACTGGGAATCTAAGATAAGAATAGTTCTGGTGGAACATACTTTGAGAGAACTAGGGTGGGGTATGTTTCGAGAGAGACAATGATGGGGTGTCTATAAATATGTAGCTAGGTTTGGTCCTCATAATGGCATATGTAATCATGATTTTATGTATTTAATGAAAAGAGAAAAATAAATTTATAATTTGTATTCTTGAGGCATGGGTTTTACGCTCAAGGGAAATTTACTTTTAGGTCAAGCACCCATTGAGTGCTTCTAGGTTTGTCGTAAAGTTAATTGAGTCATTGTCATGTATTGAAGATCCATTTGGGCATGTTACATATTGTAAAGAAAAATTTATTGAGTCAAAATAGGGTCAAAAGACCCTTCAAGACCTCGTCACGGCAGAAAGATAAAGTTGGCCTACATGAAGGGACAAGTCTACCTCAAGGTAGCAATTTGTACCCCTCACAAGCCCATAAATAAGGAATTCGACATCATTTACACACTCACTCAAGCAAGTTCGATCTCCTCAAAATAGAAGCTGGAAAAGGGCGAAGAAGAAGAAGAAGATCAAGGTTGAAGTTTTTGGGTCTCTCTCTCTCTCTCTCTCTTGTTTCTACAGTTTCTGGGCTAGACGAATTCTGAAGTTGCATCGAAGCTTGTGAAGTTGCAAGGTTGAAGCCGTGAAGCTGTTAGGTCGAAGCTGTGAAGCTGCTAGGTCAAAGTTGTTGAAATTGCTAGGTCGAAGTTGCAAAAATTGTTGCTGGGGTCGAAGTTGTTGGAAGGTCGAAGTTTGTTGCTGGAAACTGTCTAAGGAAAGCTCATCAAGAAGGAAGGATGACTTGGTCTTGGAGGGCCTTGGTCAAGGGTCACAGGTCTTGCAATTCTGAAGTTCTATAAGAAGAGAAGGATTTTGATAGGTTTTCCTCTCAGTTGGAGAGATTTTGGCCCTGAATGATTGCCTATATCTTGTGTCCTATTGTCTCATTGTTCTTTATGATTTGGTAGCTATTTGATGATAGAGAACACTAAAAATACATCACAAGCACTTGTCAAAGTAAGAGAAATCACCTACACTTGTTGCCCCCTAGATTTCTCAACATATAGAGGGGTACAAATAGACTTGTTCTTTGGGGCTGGGTTGACTTGATAGGTAGGCCAACTTGGCATCTAGAGGGGTTTTTGACCCAATTTATATATTTTAATATCCTTTTTCCTTTTTCTTTTCAATTGGTCCAAATAGGACTTTGACTCTTTGATTCAACAAAACCTAGAACCATGAAGAACATGCTTATCTAATAAAGTAGTAATAAAAATTTCTTGTTCTTCTTTTTCTTGTACATAAAATATACAATGATATAGGTACAAATGTCATTATGAAGACCAAACCTAGTTACATTATTTAACACTCCCTCTTAACTAGGGAGGTATTTATAATTCCACAACCCGTACAAGGATACTTCTCAAATTGAAGTATTCTCATTAGAAGAGTCAGATTGATAAGCCATTTTTGAGCATCAACATATAACCAACATTGTCAAATAGCCACATAGTAAGCCCTTTTGACTAACAAGTTGTAACTCTCCACAAGATTAGAGTACAATGCTGGAATGCATACATATGGACACCTCAACTTCTCAAGGCACATACCCCATCTGAATGTTCACAAGGTATGCCCTTCTAGGACTATTCTTATCTTGGATTTCTAGTCCTTAAATAATATCAGTCCTCTTCGACCACTCTTATCTTGGATACCTTGTTAGATCCTCAAAGAGTGTTGGTCCACGGGACTACTTCCTATCTTGGATTCCCAATCCTCAAGAAGTACCAATGCCAATGCTTATTAATCCTCCATTCTCCCTCCCAGCGTGATACACTGGACATATGGCAGTTAGTCTTGGCCTAGTGCATGACACATATGAAGAATATGGTATCCATCATCACTCCCTCTTATTTAGGGAGGAGGTCCTTACTCAATCATGGAGGATATTTCTTACTCCCTCTCAATTAGGGAGACGTCATCACAATTCTTAATTGGTCTCATACTTCATCAATGCATCAACTACTTGTTCTTATGTGGAGATCTTATTAGTAGCTGCAAGGGCTCCTATCTCGCAATACATCATGTCTAAGCTTCGACCTTCATTCACATTTCATGATAGTGTTTCTTAGCTCCTAATATCATCACATCATATCAAATTTTGACCTTTCTAGATTTTGTCAATCATCATGCAACTTTAGCATCAACTGGTTCATCTATCTTCTTCAAGGAGTCCAACTGTCTCACAGCTGCGAGCATATGTTTTCTTCCTTCATAACGGAGTTTTGCCTCAACTTTCTGGTATCAATTTTTCTCTCATGCTTATTTAAGTCGTCAACGAGTCACCTGACATGGGGACACGAGACATGCAGGACACGAAGATTCAAGTGTCCGACACAGGCACGTTGACCCCTCGAAACAGGACACATTATATATTATCTTATTATATATATACATATAGATATATATTAAAAATTAGATATTTCTTACACAAAATTCTCATTCAAGATACAAATTCAGACATAGATCTAGATTCTACATTGTAAATTTAAAATTTGTAAGTTTTACAAAGTAACATTATGCATACAAATACAATTGTGACAGATTCATCAATGTTCCAATAGGAGAAAGAGAAGAAACTTCAAACTGCAATTTTCTCATTAAGTGATCAAAATCAAAATGGGTTACATAAGTAGTAGCAATGCTAATGGAAAATAGAAATAGCAAATACAAAACAACTCCAAGGTAGTAGATAGCTCATCAATCATCAGTCATCATCATCCTCAAAATCTGTTAGGGTCACCACTGCTCTCCTCTGCAACATCCTCCTCCTTTGTATCCAATGTAATCTCTACATCTGCTCGTGTGGAGGATGACCCCTCAAGAGTATCACCATCATCAAAAGTGATAGGATCTAGCACTGTGTCATTAAGATCCAAGTTGGCCAATGCCAACTCAACACTGCTGTCCAAACATAATCATCAGGAAAGACATCCTGCATAATTTGTCTTTCCCTTCAACAACTCATCCCTCTGCCTGTAAATAAGACAAAGGTTGGTGTGTACATACACCATTGTCTCTGCCCTGGACTGCTCAAGCCCGCTCTTCTTGACACTATACAAATTCCCATATGTGCTCCAATTCCTCTCGCAATAAGAGGATGAAGTCACCTGAAAGAGGAGCCTCATGGCTATATATTGTAGAGCAGGGCTTGTTGCCCCATGAGTTGCCCACCAAGAATAGGGCTTCTAGCCCCCTGTCTCTAATAACATCATATCCTGCAAATCGACCAATGCCAGTGGAAAACTCTGCAAAGGCATACTCCACCTCGTCAAGGGATGCTCCATCCTGAAATATCTACCTCAATGCATCCTTCCTCCCTTGTGAAATTTCACCATCCATGTGAGGAGGGAATCTGTGGGAAGGTCCACCATTTAGCCACTCATGGCTGTAGTAATTTGAGTTCAATGAGTAAGCCAGACAATACAAAGTTGTGCAATTCTTGTCCCATCTGTTGACAATAATATCTTGTATGGTGGTGAAGAAGGCCTCTGATGATGTCTCATACTTAGGGCACTCATTCTATAAAATAATTGTCCTCATGGACTCAATCATGGAATACCATCCCTCAGAAACCTCTCCTAGGATGGGTTGGTCTATATCTACAAGTCATATCAAAGCAATGATACGGTCCATGATTTTAATAATGAGACCTACCCTCTCACACCAAGCATCATCTAACACTATGCCCTTGACTCTTTTTGAGGTTGCTTGATTTGTCTTTCTCCAAAAAGACCAAAACTTTGAAATAACCATGTCCCCAAGAGCAGTCTTGACCTTACTTAACCTCTTCAACATGATGAATGAAGAGGCAAATTGTGTTCTACAATCTTCAACAATGATAGATGGGTGTACTCCATGACATGCTGGGACACGCTTTAGGCTACACTAGACACGAGAATCCCACATTCTAGGATATGTTGGACATGAGAATCAGACACGTGTCCTAGAGATTAGTTTCCAATTCGTGGGATTCAAGACACGAGGGGGGGTGGAGGATGAATCTGGTTTCTTAGGTCATCAATTGTGCTATCCATGCAATCACAATTGTAGGTACATCAATATCATCTAATAAAATATGTCAACTACTATCCTTCCAACCTTTGCATATACTTCTGCAATATGACTTTCCAGGTAGCCAAATCATATTTCAAACAAATCATCATTATTGGACTTGCTAAATCATAATGGCTTGAAATCAAGGTGTCAAATTTTGCTACTCGCTCCCTCTAAAGTCAATCATTCCTTTGCATGTTCTATCTTCATATTGTAACAAGGATTTGCTTCATCTTTTCTGTCAATAATGTGTTCTTGGAACAAACTCATCAGCTAGAAGTTTCAATATCATCAGGGTTCTTGCAACTCCCTCTTTCCATCATGCTCATCATTGTCACAAAGTCATCATCAAGCATGAGTTTTTCTTTACTTTGTTCTTCCATCCTTCTCATCTTGCTTCCACAATTTTAATAGCCACTATTTGCCCACAATTCTCACTAGCAAGTACAACCAAGCAAAATTTACAAAGATAAAAACATGATGTCAATCTTGTGAATCTATGGTTTCCAAAATTTCTCAGAAGAGTACTTCTAGGGTTCTATATACTCCTCGACCTAACTCTTATTAGGGTTTTTACTTTTAACAAAAACATCTTGTTCTAGGTTTTTATCTTCAAGCCCTAGGTTTTATCTTAATCCACCTTTTGCTAAAGTCTAATACACACCCTAGAAACTTTCTCTAAAAACTCTTTTATACTAGGGTTTCAAGATATTTTAATATCAAAGTACACTCAGCTTGTAAACCCTAGATATCATTTTCCAAAAGTTAGGGAATAGTTAGATAGGGTTAGGGTTTCTCTCCTAGGGTTTATTCAATTTAAACTAGGGTACAAAAACACTAAATACCAAGGGTTTTCAAGACTTCGCAATTCTGTAAGGCCTACAAACAAAACCTTAGAAAAACTTGACCCATAAAATACATAAAAATTGTACATACCTTTGCGATCTTACTACACATTCTTCTTTGTCAGTACCAAACATTCTTCAACAAATGCATATCTTCAACACAGGTGCCTTATCTTCTCCAACTATAGAACCTTTGTAGAGCTGCTAGCTTGGTCAAGGTTCCATGTATTGACTATTACGTAAAGATGAATTTTATTGGTCTTCGGATTTAGTACTACCATAGTTTTCAAGGTGACATATTTGAAAATTTCTTGAATTCCAAACTTTAGGTTGGCTTCTTCGCTGGAGTAGCTTTGGTCCATCCAAGAAAGTGATATGTTGATTGACAATGCTTTACTCTCATCTAACTCATCTAACTCACATTTATCAGTATAATAAGGGCACATTTTTGTCATGTTGTAGTTGACCAACTCTATTGTGATTGCATGTTAAGATTACTGTTTTCTTATCATTGTTAAGTTCATAGATCATTCTGCCATATTCAGGGATTACTATCATTGTATCTCAATCATGTTCCTAGGTCAAAGAGAAGTGTCATGTATAGGAAGGGTTGCCATCCATCATATATCTAGGTCACTACCATGCAAAGTCTTTGTCTATCATAGTCCATCCATGTCATATCTTCATACTATCATATATATGTTTGATAAGTTGCCCTACATATCATTGCCATACCAAGTCTCTTTTAGACAAGGTCACTGTTTCATATGTCATATCTTTGTTAGGTCAACCATCACGGTCTAGATCATTGTTGCATACAACAAGTTGCATTATATAGAAATTGTAGCATATTCACATAAGTTATGTAACTTAGCAACACATATCACATACTGTAGGAGCTCGGATCAAAACTGTAACATACTTGTATCATGTATACTTCTGAAGTAACTTAGATCAAATACAAACTGCATCAACTCGGATCATGTGTACACTATAGTAAATCAGATCTCAAAATTCTAAAGCGACTCAGATCGAATATAAACTATAGCATCACGGTTTTAACACATTTTATAGCAACATACACCATACTTGAAACTCGTATCATAGTAATTCTTAATACCATTGGCAACAGATCATCCACATGCCTTATCTTTGTTTGCACTTGTTATTCGTATCTCTGTCCAGAAGTCAATTCGTATCACTACTCATTACTGCAAAAGGGAAACTCACATTTCTATAACTTATAATAATGCCTCCTTCGGAGAATATGATCCATGCGATAACTGTGATATCAATGTAGATAGATCGATGGCACTGATGTATGCACAACGATGTCATTGTACTATGTAGAATGATACCATTGAACTGAGCCATAGAATATAGTCACACATGATAGTGTATAAAGATGACACAAGCCATATATGATCAATACAAACCACAAATATTCATAGCGAGTTACTGAGTTTTAAGGCGAGCCTCGGATAGCAAGCAGTGAGAACTACAGAGTGTGTTAATGTAATCTAGCTGCACAAATGGAACCAAGAAGAACGAGTCACTGTTTACAATATAGAATGCGAGCCAGTTGTGTCATTACAGGGATATATCAACGACCCATTGTAGAATTTGTGCCATAACAAAAATGTAAACCATATATATGACGTGAACTATAGTGAGATCTAAGTCATATATGCAATGCGAGCTTTAGAGAATTTTCTATGAACTATAGTGTAACTGTGAACATAATACAAGCCAAATGAAACATATATGTCACAAAGATAAGTGTGAACCATGTCAAAAGGTATGCGAGTCTCAGACATCAAAGCAAACCAAAGAACAATAATAAGAAATGCTTGCTTTAGAGATATTTAATTGAACCAAACTGAAATGCGAGCCATTGGAAAGAGATTCGGGCTACAGGTCATTGATATAGGAGCCACCAAGACATACGGCTGCTATGAATTCAAACATGACACCACAGAGATATGATCTAGATCATAGAATAAGAGCGACATCACAAAATATTGCGTACCTCAGGGATGTGCTACCCATAGATAAGTGTGAATTAAACAAAGAAGTGGGAGCCACATGAGATATTATACAAACCACAGGATCTTGGTGTGAGCCGCAAATCATACGAGCCACTGAAAAATACATATGCCAACATAATGCCAACAAAGTGATCTTCAACCACCCTTTTCATCACCTTCGCTTTGATACCATGTTAAGAAATTGGGAGGCTTATGATTTAGATTATATTTTTCTTTACATGATAATTACTTGTGAGTTTGTTGGCATTTTTATTATTATGTTTTCCTTCTTTCATCAAGCAATTACCATAATAAAAACATGAATATCACAAAAGACAAAAGAACACAAGATATAGGCTCCTAGCCAGGGCAAAACCTGTCCAAAGGGAAAACTCGAAAAATTCATTTCTTATAAAATCAAGTCAAAGTGAGATATCGAAGACCCATGAGCACAGAAAAATACCGACCTTCTAGATGCCAAGTCAAACCCTCCTTTTGCAAAGTAAATCCATCAGCAACAAGAGAGCAACAACAAATCTTCATAAAGAGATATGATGAGGCAAAACTTCCACAAACCCTTCTCCAATTTCAGACTTCAACCCTCCTTTTGCGAAATTTCAGAACCAATTAAGCGAATGGTGTGTGTTAAAATGAGCTCCAACTTCCCTCTATTTATATCAATGTGGAAAAAGTCGACCTCGAGAATAAATCAACAAGGGTCTAGAAATTGAAAAAGTCGGTCAAGTTGGGAGTTTTTGAAAAAATCGACATAAACTCGACAAAATAAAAAAAATAAAAAAATATTCATTTTTAAATTTTTTTTTTAGCATCTAAAGTATACGCAACATCAAATAAATGCATTTCCACATAAACGTGAATAAAAAGCTAATATATAATATGTTTAAGAAATCTAGTGCTACATCACATATCAAAATAGTGAATCAAGTCTTGAATCTTGAGTTCTAACTCAATCTCAACTCTCAAGAGTCAAAATATCAACAAAAAATATAATAAATATATATTATGAGTCATCTACATGTCATGGAGTAATCAGTCACTGAGATCCTCTGCCCCTTTTATGAGAATAGGGAATGGCTTTGCCTTTTCCTCTAGAGGAAGAAGGTTGTGCCCCGGGGGTACAAATGGACTCTGTCGTCCTCTAGAAGCAAAAAAAACAAGTGGCCTCTACCCTCTGCTGCTGCCCATCCTAGATGGTGTCACCTCTTCCTCCTCATCCTCCTCCTGCTTTGCCTCTTGACCCTGCTCCTCCTCCTCCTCTAGCTTTGGCTCTCCCTCCCCTCTAGCTGCTACTTCCTTTGCCTTTAGTGCCTCTGGATCCACATCTAACCAATCAGAGATCGAGTCCATGGCAAACCTCTTAGTCTCAACCCTCCAGGCATTCGTGGTATCAATATTGTCCAATGAGATGGCTTCCACATCAGGAGTTTTTTAAAGTTATTTCACCCACTATTGGAGATTGTAGTAGATGTAGATCATGTCATTGACACGTTGGGACTCGAATCCATATTAGAGTCATAGATTGTAAAGTAGTACTTAGAAAATTTAAATATTAAAAATTATAAAATGAATTCAAAAATTTAATTCAATTTTTTTTACCTGTTGCGCTTTTTGCTGTGTATTATATCAAATACACTCCAGTTGTGTTCACACCCAAAGGAACTGCATGTTTGGCTGAGCACTCGAATGGAAAGCTTTTGGAGATGGGGTACTCTGCCACCATAACTTGTCCACCAAGAATCTACAAGTTAAAAGAAAAATGAGAAACATAAAAAAAGGTTAAAACATTGAAATTCTAAACTTGAAGCAAATTATGAAGAGACATTGAATTATGAAATTTGAAAGTTGAAACAAACTAAAGCTTTCCTGGCATTTTTTTCGTCCTATTCTTAATAGTCATGGTAAAACCAAATGTGCCACTTGCCATCTCATATATCTCCATTTCTCCATTTCCTTAGAAATTTCTTCATGTTCTTGCTAAGATGTCACCATCCTCTCAACACAAGTGAGGAATCCATCCATCACCTCGACATCAAGTTTGATACCACAGGAGTAAGAAAATGTGGGGTTGAGGTAGATACTTGCAACATGAATGGGGCAATGAAGGGTATTGTTCCGTCGCACATCAGTCACTCTCCATACCAACTGTTGTTTCTCTAACCCCTCGTCTCCCTTGCCTTCATAATAGGCAAGAATAACTTCTTTGGCCCTATCCATGGCCTCATACAAGTAGCCCATTGTGGGCTTGTCTCCATCAACCAACCAAAGAATCCTCACCAAAGGTTCTGAAATGGCACACACCTTCTCTACTCCTATCCAAAGGCTTTGATCATATGAAACTAGTTTGCATATGCCCTTTCCCTCTGGTTTGCAGCTAATAGATAAAGCACACCAATCTTGTGAAAGAAACATTCTCTTCACATCCCACATGGAATTCAACAGAGACTGAAGATATATGAAAGTAGTGGCAAATCGTGTAATGGCAGGATGCACCAACTCTTTGTTGTTGGTGAATCTTTTCATCAAGCTAAGCACAAATGTAGGATTATATACAAATTTTGATATCCTCTTGGATCATTCAACAATATCCCTCACAAAAGGAATCTTACCTATATCCTCCAACATCAAGTCAATGCAATGAGCAGCATAAGGTGTCCAACACAAGTTAGGATACCTCTCCATAAGCAACTTGCTATCAGCAACATAATTTGTTGTGTTGTCTGATATGACTTTGAGAACATTTTGTGGACCTACCTCTTGAATGAAGGTGTCCAACAACTCACATAATAAATGTGCATCTTTAATGTGTGTAGATGCATCAACAGATTTCATAAACATTGTTCCCTTGGGATAACTAACCAAGAAGTTAAGAAGGGTCCTACCCTGTTGGTCAATCTAACCATCTGATATGATTGCGTATTGAGTGTGTTCCCATGATGCCCTAAACTCATCTAATCTAGCAGTGCAATCAACCTTTTCATTTTGAAGAAGAGGTCCTCCCAACTCTGTCGGGGTAGGGGCTTTGTACCCTAGGCCAACAACATCGACAACATCAAAAATAGGTTGGTAGAATGGGTTGGTCTTGGCAATGTCGAAAGGAACATCACTCCATAGAAGACACTTCCTGACCTTTTTGTCGACTTTCGCTAGCTGAGGGGTTGGGCCATGTGGGTGTGGAATGTGATGCTGAAGAATTACTCTCATTGCCCCCCACTCCTGAGGCCCCTACAAGTTGGCTTTTTATCGTTGCCCTATTGTCTTTTCTCTCCTCTTTATCAATCAATGATTTAATGGCCTGCTAGATAATTTTTGGAGTTGGATTTTGGCAAAGTTCTATATTTTGCCGCGGAATTTGCCCTAGATGGAATTTTAATCTGTTGACACCCCTTGACATATGCTTGCCACACAACTTGCAAGTCAAATATTGTCTATTAACCACCACCCCCTCTCCTCCCACTGTCAGGTATAGGATTAGGTTCGCCATATTCCCTCACAAGATCCAAATTCCTCGACATTTTGTTTAAAACTTTGAACTTGAATTTGAACCTAGGGCACAAAAAAATGAAAAAAATAAAAAATTGCCTATCACATAAGAAGCAAACACAAATGTAATTGTTAATTTTAAAGTTAATGCCTCTTCTCACTCGCCTAAACACACTCAGATTCAGTAAACAAGGGTTTGAATTTTTTATTCTTGAAACATGTAAACAATCTAAACATTTTGAAGTTTTGACTCAATCTAGATTCTAAACAATGTTTTGATTCAAATTTCTAAGCAAAAATAATCTAAAAACAGACTAATAAAAAGATTTAAGAAGCCATTTATGTAACAAAGACTAAGAGAGAAATTAAAATACATACATGGCAACAGTAAATCGACACTTTGAGTCTCTCACATTGAGTAGTGGACAAATCATCCACACCACAAAACTAGTCAATCTCCTCCTCTTTGGTAATGGAAAACGCCTCCTCTCTCCACAGGGACGAATGGCAAAAAGAAGAGTGCAAAATGAGTGTGATTTTTGGCCTTTTCCCTCACTTATTTGCGACCTAGGCGGGCTTCACGAGTTTTTCGATCGACTACCGATAACATCTTGATTTTCTCGTTTTCGAAAAAATCGCCAAAAAATCGGTCGATAAAATTAGCGAGCCTAAAAAATTGAACTTTGCCGATTTTATTGCGACTTTTTCCACACTGATTTATATTGTCCAGAGGGGTACGTATAGACATGTCCTTTGGGGTTGGGACAACTTGGCATCTACAGGGTTTTTGACCCAAATTACATATTTTAATATTCTTTTTCCTTTTTCTTTTCAATTGGTCGAAATAGGACTTTGACTCTTTGAATCAATAAAATGTAGAAGCATGAAGAACATGCTTACCTAATAAAATAATAATAAAAAATCCTTCTTTTTCCTATTTCTTTTACATAAAATATACAATGATGTAGGTACAAAGACCATTATGAAGACCCAACCTAGTTACATTTCCTAACAACCACTACATCCGCGAAATATTTGTACTAGGCAGATCCATCCAAAGGTATCACTTCTTGCTAGCTGAATAATGAAGTCTGGCCCCTAGAGTGTCGAGAGAATTGAACCTGTGACCTCTCAATAACAAAGGTGCTTTAACGACATGGACTCAACCAATTGTGCTAACCCTCGGGGCTGATTACATATGCCTATGTCTTAATTATGATCATTACATTTAATACCCTTCCAGAATGGTCATATTACATAAATTTGTTTGTTTCACAACAATATTGGGTGACTTTGATAGCATAGGTGCATTCCTCATATCACAAAAACTTAGTGAAAATGAGTCTATAAGATGTAATCATGTTTAGATCCATTTTGGCTTACATCTGACTATCATTTTTGACTTTAGCCCTAGATTTCTTAGTCACTTTTGAGATGTTGTGTTGGAACTTCTAGGTTGATAGGTTAGGTTCTCTACAACCTTTCAACCACAAATTGATGAACAAAATTAGCTGTGTGGAAACTTCTTGGTTGTTAGGTTTGGTTCTCTACAACCTTTAATCCACAAATTGATGAACAAAATTGAAGTAGTGAACATGACATTGGTAATGTGCTCTACACCTTCCACCAATAGTTCAATTGATGGGATCACTATTTGCATATTTAGCAAGACGACCACAACATATCCACTCATTTCCCTACAAGACATTGATTTTGAGCTGGAGTTGGCTTTCAATGTCTTTCTCCTAATGAGATTCTTGTTGCTCTTCTAGATCCATCCATATCCCACCAACAGGAGCAAGATAAGTTTCTTCCTTTTTTAAAAACATGGCCAACATCCATTATCAATTTAATGACATCCTTGAACAAACACATGGCAGGTACAAGGTATTTCATGATCGACATTCAGTTGCTTGACATTTTTAGGTTGGTGGTCAAGTTTTGTTGCATTTGGACAAGCAACATTCAAGAACCAATAACATCACAAGCTCAAGCCCATTTAGTATTGTTCGTACATCATACAAAAATGGGGACCTAATTCCAATATATTTTGGTCACATATATGAAGGCCACATTTCTAGATTTTTAGGCGCTCCTCAAAGATGTCCATATTGATGTTCATAGTACATTCCATACCCACCAAGTGTTGTCAAATCACCACTTGGTTTTAAAGCATGTGCTAAGTGATTTCCTCTCGATGTAAAGGAATTGATGGGACTTAGTCTAGTGGACATGTATGCCAATAGTAATTTTTACTACTTGAACTTGTCTATTTTGGGTGATTTGCTCTAACTTGATCACACACCCAAATTATTGTATTTTATTGAAGACATGACAATTTTTATCACTAACCAAATTTTGACATTCTACAAGTGAATGTAAAACATATGTACACTTCTAACAATCCTCTTTTTATTCTTGCATGCTTTTTTTCTTATGAATGCTTGTGTGTGAGTATCTTGTTGTGTTGCTAGTATTGCGTATATTAGCCACCAAAAAATGGGTAAGCCATACAAGAATTTTTTTCTCCTCCTTGGACAACCATCCAATAGACAACTCTATTTTATCAACACATAACAAGATGCTAGGATTCTCCCTTTCTTGCTCTAATCAGATTTCTCTCCCCCATCCAACATTCCTTCTTAAAGGAAGGTGGGTCATCCATCGATATGAACTTTAACCATTTTTCCATCATGTGCTTTCACTTAATGTTATGTGCATATTAATAAGGATCAAGGGGAAAATTGGAGGAATGATTGATCTTGACTGTATTCTCATTCCTTCACTTTATGGAGTAGGTTAATCTTTGAATCTAGTCTAGTGGGACCTCCTTTGAGGCTTTAGGATTTTAGGAAGGGCACTATTAGGGAGGCTATTATCGAAGCAATGTGTCTGCAATTTTCCATACGAGTTTCCATCTTTCCCTTGATTCATCTCCATTCTTCAGGCTGGTGGTCATAAGTCATTGGGATTGGCACCCTTTCATCCTCATCCTTGAGTGTGGCCCGAAAAACTTTGCCCTGGAGGCAAGTGCATCTAAAAGAAAGGTAAAAGCATAAGAAAGCCACAATGAAGAAAAATGAAAAATGTAAAAGATGAGACATTTGTTTATTGTGTGGGCAAAAGCCTAGCATGAGCTTTATCCTTCTCATCAACCATCATCTAGTTCCTCTAGCACATAATGCTTCATCCATAAATGGGAGCTTTTGTATTGTCCCAACCCTAATGAGCAATAAATTGACTCATCTTAAGGGGTAATGGAAAATTTCAAGAGCAAGCTTGGGCTTCTAAGATATACACCCAAATAAAGAGAATCATAAAGAAGTAAAAGGTGCACCAAAGGGGTGGAAAAAGTAGGTCTAGGAAATGGGCAACTCATGCCTCCACGATTGTTCCCTCCTTACATCTATATACTCAAGATGTTGGGCCTCCATCCACTGGTCACATGGCTATGGGACCTTGCCTTGAAGTCTTTCCCACTTCATAGCCACCCTTTCTGCACCACGTATGGATTGATGGGATAATGTGGGACATGTAACTTCCCCATGGGGGTTGGAAACACCTATTAGGGTTATCCATCTAACCATCGTCTAACATAAAGAGAGAACTTGTTTGCAGGAGTCAATCTAGTTAGACATTTGAAGGCAAGCTTTGTGTGAAGTATTCTTGTGCCCCTGACATTAGGTATGGTCCACAATGATATATTTATGGTTATCGTCCCTAATGATTCTTGATTTTATTTGATCTTGAGATGTTTTTGTCAGGTGGCATTGTCAAAACAACAAAGGCCTCTTGAGAGATGATTCTTGTCCGTTTCAACAACATTCTACAGGGTGTTTCACCTTTTCAGAGAGCTGATATGACCTTGTTGATGTCAGAGAGTAGATATTGCCCACCCATAGGAGAGCATTAGGCTATGAGATGGCTCCACATGGTACTTGACACTCTAGAGTGCCCCCAGATGCTAGAATGTTGAGCCACTAAGGCTTGGTGTTAAATTTATTGATGATGTGCTCAGATGGACCCAGAGTGCCCCTAGGTTTGCCTTGACACTCTTTGATGGGCATTGCTAGTTTCAAAGCTCAAATGATGATGGTTATCCTTGAGATGATTGGGGAGGACTTACACATCATTGATGGACCCCAATGGTTGATAGAATTGATGCTACACTACCCCTATTGCCCTTAAAGGGCTGACACAGGGCACTTCGATGATGATGCCATTGTTTGGATGCACTTTAGATGGCATACCTATAGATTTGAGTTACCTTTTGGAGTAGAGCACTTATTTTCCTATTTGTCACTTGTGGCACTTTGAGCTCCTTTGGAGGATGGCATTGTAATAGGGGGGGATTTTCTCCCACACATGTGGGCTCTTTTGGCATTATTTGTTATGTTTTTGAGCCATTATGAGGTTGGCTTGTAACCTCACACCTATTGAACATTCAAGTAAACTTGTGATATGGATTTTACTTGCAAATTTGTAAAAATAAGGGTAGTAAGCCTCATATAAATAAAATCTTCCTTTATTTTATTTTCATCATCACACATTCATCACTCTTCTCTAGCAAAGAGTGCGATTTAGTCTCTTTCTCTACTTGGGCAAAATGTGATTTTTTTTAGTGGTGCAAATTCTCTTGGAGATGGTATTTTGCATGGAGATGTTTTTTTGGGATTGAAAAAAGTTCTTTGTTATGATACTTGCTTGTAAAAATGATAAGGAATTGATAATTACAGTCCACCTCAAGGGGGAACTTTCTTTTACAATAAATACAATGAACAAGACAATATTTGATGTTCCAAAGACTAGGTCTCCTTAGTATATATAGAGGAGACGAAGGATACAATTACAATAAAATGGGACCATGAGGGAGTTCTAGCCTACATAACAACATGACATTAGAAATGTAATCATTCAATATCTAGGGCTTAATAAGGGATTTTTTGGTTAACATGGGGCTTATATAGGGGTTAGCATGCCCCTCCCTTTCAATGAAGTGTTGTCCTCAACAATTGACTATCTATGGGTGTTTCTGCATGAAAAACTCGTCCTCCCTTGTTGCTTCTTCCACTTGATTAGATACTTAGTAATTGCTCGATTTCTCAGCTACTTAGTCCTTGTTTCCAAAATTGTTTTTGGTTCTAGTATTATTTTCCCTTCTTCACTAATCTTTGGTCGAATAGTTTGGACTGGAATCTTATCACCAATTACCTTGTTTAAGCAAAAAACAAGGGAGACTAGATGTACACATGAAGATGTTGGTAGCTCCAATTTGTAAGCCACCTTCCAATCCTCTGCAACACCTTATAGGGGCCATAATATCTTGGAGCTAATTTATTGTCTTTCTCTTGTTGCTTGAGGGACATTTGTTCTTATGGTTGTAGTCTCACAAATACTCATCACCCCACTTCAAATTCCCTTTCACTATGATGCTGATCTGCTTGTTGTTTCATTCTATTTTGTGCCATAACCAAGTTGTCTTTCAATAGTTTTAGAACCTCTTATTGGTGTTGTATGTGGTCCTCTATTGCTTGAGCCTTAATAGTCCCTTTCAAGGGTGATGTGATGGGTGCTTATATATTCGTAAAGTGCCATAAATAGTGACATTTTTGATGAAGTATGGAAGGATGTGTTGTACCACCATTCTGCCAAGGGCAACCATTTGACCCATTGTGTTTGTTTATCAGATGCAAAACAACATAGATATCCTTCTGAACATTTATTGACAATCTTAGTTTGTCCATTGAATTGAGGATGGTTAGATGAGCCGTGAGCCAATTGAGTACCCAAACAAGAAAATAATTCAGTCCAAAAATTTCTAGTGAAAATTAAATAACTATCACTTACAATAAACTTTGGTATTCCATGTAGATTTTCACTGTTTCCATTAATGCTTCTGCCACATAAATTGCTTTAAAAGGATGAGAAAGAGAGAAAAAGTGGGCATACCACTATCATAATGACACTCTTTTCTTTAGATTTGGGAAAAGTTGTAATAAAATCCATTGAAACTTCTTCCTTATGCTGGCTTGGTATGGCCAATGGGTAAACGGGCCTTGGGGTCTTAATAGTCTCTCCTTTATTTTGTTGGCACATAATGCATTCCGCCACAAATTTTTGCACATTTGCTTTAAGAACTTCCAAAAAATATTCTTTCTTGATCTTATGGTATGTCTTCAAGAACTCTAAATGTCCTCCTATAGGAGAAGTGTGTAATTCCAATAGGACCTTCTGTTTGAGTTGAGAATTCTTACATAAGCGATCTTGATACCATAACAAATCATTTTTCCATGCAAATTTTTCTACTACATTAGGGTCCTCATTTAGCTGTTGAATAATCTTGCATATCTTCTCATCTTGATGCCATTCTAGCCTTGCTTCTTACACCCAGTCAATTTTTGGAATGGAAATATGTTATGAAACTAGCTCACAAGAGATAGAAAAGATAGATCAACGCCTTATAATTCAGCTTCTTCGAGGGGGCAACCTCCTTTAGATTACATAAATGAACAATTCTTGGATGATACAAATGAAAAGACCTCTTTTCTATATATAGGAGTCTAAGGGGTCATAATATAATCAAAGCCGACATAACAATAATAATGTAAGGGAACAATAATA